>APFE030967187.1:298725-338064 GCA_000404065.3 Pinus taeda
ATTTCCATAAAATAAATTATAAACCAATATAAATAGTATATAAGGAATTATTATTTTAAATAAATTAATGAATTAATTTTTAAGCTAACCATGAATTTATTTTACTTGATTTAACTTATTTCCATAAAATATATTATAAATTATTAATAATAATATTATAATATTAACAATATTAAATTAATTTTGACCTGGGTGCTTTGGTCAAAATTATCCGTTTAATTAGTCGTTGGAATCTCTGCTCAGACTATTTAACATGATAAACTGGTTCTGTTTCTTCAACTTGTCTTGACGATGAACCACACTGGTTGGTTCGAAACGCGTCGACAAAAGATTATTTATGTGATTTCGCCGAAAATTATCTAAACAATGTTATGGATCACAGAAGTCTAAATTCCTTAACAAAACAGATTAAAATACATTAAAAGTTGGGCGTTGGCGGAACTGAAAAAATATACATTTTAACTGCGAAACCCTTTCAGGTCCAGCTATCGGGTCACACCATATGCATATGTTAAAACCCCACCCCTTTGGTTTTTTCTGATTTCGATCTGCCGATGCGATGATCAGCAATCCCTGGTCGGCAATGTCCTGTGGTGTCCATAAGTCATCCTCTGCAACCTGCCGATCCGATCATCGGCGATCGCTGATCGGCGGTGTCTTGCGCCAATTGCCACTGCTTGCCTTTGTCATTTGCGACCCGCCGATGCAATTTGCCGATGTGGTTTGGGCCGTTGATCCGCATGCGCAATCGACGGTCCTTGTTTAATCGCCGATCACCTATTGCCATCACCCCATGTATTCTACCGATGCGATCCAATCGCAATTTCTGATCGCTCAATGCTCTAGCCCCTTTGTATATCTAACACAGCTCCTGGCCGATGCGACCCGCTTTAAACCTGCCCACTTTGCTTGGCCGATATGCGATATGCGATTAACTGCCTAGATCTGGGCTGTTGATCGAGTAGATCTAACGGTGGTTGTGCAATGCCTAGATTAAGCCTGCGGAAATGCTTTTGCATGATTTTAGAGTATTTTGAGCCTCCCGATAGTGTATTTCCACCCTTCTAAGGGCTCTCCTCTTGTGATGGTTTTCACTTTGAATGATCCTCGAGAGGATTTTGAAGACTTTTGGGGCATACTTGGATCCTTTGGTATGATTTTGAGCAAACCTTGCAGACTTTGGGGGTTTTTTGGATCCATTTTTTATCCGTTTGTTAGCGGAGCTAACACGTACTTCGATAAGGACATGGTAAAAACTTAATGTTTCAGAGAGTGTTGCTTAAGCCTGAGAAAAATGTAGCAAAATAATATGATCAAAGAAAGGAATTTTTTAAAATCAAATGTAAGGTTCAAGCAAAATGCTATAATTTGATTATAAATCATGGGAGTACTGAGAAATTGGTATCCACAGAGGTTATGGAAAATGTGAAACTTAAAGTGTGTTCCATCCAAATCCTTACTGTGTTTCGTGGTTAAAAAAGGACATCATGTGACTATGGTTGAACAATGTTTGTTAAATTTTCAGATTGGAGACCTTTGTGAGCGAGTGTTGTGTGATGTGGTTGAGATAGATGCATGCCACATACTTCATGAATACCATGGTTTTTTGATAGGAAAGTTTTCCATGATGGTAAAGAAAAAATCATATGAATTTAAGAAAGATGGAAAGTTGTACAAATTAACACCAGTGTTGGAAAATGCAGTGGAAGTAGCAAGGAATTGTTGAGAAACAAGCATAGGTAAAACAAGATAATTGTTTGTCCAACCAAGGATTTTTTCTAGAAAAAAAGGGCACTTTTTTGTTTAGCTTTGATTCCAAAGGAGGTAAAATATTAAGTGAAATCAAACAACATAGCTAGAGAAATAAAACCTGTGTGATTGAATTTCTTGGAGGATTTTGTGTATGATTTACCAATGAGATTACCTCCCATGAGGAGAATTTCACATAAATTTTACTTTATTCCCAGATCAAGCCTACCTAGGAAAGCACATCATAGGATAACCTTAGAAAAGAGTGAAGAAGTACATAGGAAAGTATAAAATTTGCTTGATAGACGATTGATTTGAGAGACTTTAAATAGATATGCAGCACTGACAGTGTTGACCCCAAAGAAAATGGGAGAATGGTAAATGTGCATGGATTCACAGTCCATTAATAGGATCATCATCAAGTACCATTATCCTTTGCGAAATATGGATGACCTTATGGACTTTTTAAGTGGGGTTGAATATTTCACAAAGATATATTATAAAAATGGTTATCATGAAATCCAAATAAGGGAAAGTGATGAGTGGAACACTACTTCTAAGATAAAATATGGACTACTTGAATGGTTGGTTATGCCATTTAGGGTAACTAATCATCCTAGCACATTTATGAGACTTATGAATAAAGTCTTGAAACAATTTTTGCGGAAGTTTTCTATTGTATATGTGGATGACATATTAATTTTTAGTATAGGAAAAGCGGAACACTTAGAGCATGTGAGGAAAATTTTGCAGCAATTGAAAGAGAAAAAGTTGTTGATAAGTTTGAATAAATGTACATTTTTGCAAACATAATTACTTTCCCTTAGATTTGTGTTTTCTAATGAAATATTGAAGATGAATACTGAAAAGGTGAAGGATGTTTTGGATTGGCCAACACCTCAATCCACTTTTAAGGTGAGAAGTTCTCAGGCGATGGAGAGTTTATACAAGAAATTATTTAGAATTTTCTGTTCGATTTGTGAGCCTCTTACTGAGTGCATGAAAAGGGGAAATTTCAAATGGAAAATATCAACAAAAAAGGAATTTGTAGATCTAAAAAAGGTGTTAGAGAAACCTATTTTTGGCAATGCCAATTTTTGATAAAGTATTTCAAGTTGAATGTGTTGTTTCTGGGATAACAATTTGGGTAATTTTAAGTGAAGAAAGGGGTCCAATAGAATTATTTAATGAAATGTTGAATTAGGCTAAGAAAAAGTGTTATGTGTATAATCATGATTTATATGTTATTGTGTAGGATTTCAAGGAGTGGAAGCACTATGTACTTCCCAAGGAATTTTTTATGTTTACTGATCACAAAACATTGCAATATATCAACATTCAAGGTAAGTTAAATGAAATGCACTCTAAATGTGTCGAGTACTTACAAAGTTATTTTATTTGTATTGAAACATAGGCCTGGAAATTCAAACAAAGTGGTAGATACTTTGAGTAGGAGAATGATGTTACTTAACACCTTGCCTGTGGAAGTTGTGAGTTTTGAAAGTATGGAGTTATCTGAAGAAGATGTAGATTTTGGAGAATCTTGGTGAGCTTATAAAGCACCTTGGAGTGTAGATAAAATGATGTACTTGGATTATCATATCCAATAGGGATTCTTATTTAAGAATCAATAACTATGCATTCCACAAGGTACAGTGAGGTTGAATCTTATTAAAGAGCTACATGGTCGAGGATTGGGTGGAAACTTTGGCATGGATAAGACAAAACATTGGTAAAGTATTGTTAGTCTACATTAAACAAGCATGTTAAGTAAATTATCGAGTGTTGTATATTTTTCCAATTAGAAAAGGGTCTAATTCAAAATAGAGGATTGTATACTTCGTTGTTGTACCCAAAAGCCTTGGGAAGATGTGAGCATGGAGTTTATCTTGGGGCTACATAGGACATAAAGGAAGCATGATCCTATGGTGATTGTGGTATATTGATTTTTAAAAATGGCACATTTCATAGCATGTAAAAAGAAAAGTGATGCTACCAAAGTGGTTGTTCTATTATTCAGAGAAGTTGTGACACTTCATGGTTTACCAAGGAGCATTATTTCTGACAGAGATACAAGTTTTCTTGGTCACATTTGGAGGAAAATCTAGAAGAAAATGGGATGTAAATTGTTGTACGATTTATCCCACCATCCACAGACAAATGGGGACACTAAAGTGGTGAACATAAGTCAGGAATTTGCTAACAAATTTAAGTGGTGAAAATCTCAGTTAGTGGGATATGGTATTAAGATAGGCTAAATTTTCTTATAATAATTAAATGAATAGATCATTTGGAAATATTTATCTCCAAATTATTTACGGTAGGTCACTAAAGGGGTTGTGGACATGAAAAACTTGTGCTAGATTTGGAAGAAAGAAAGAGTTCTAATGCAATTTATGTTGTAGATAACATACAAGAAATGCACGAGTAGGTGAAATAAAGATTGAAACAAATTAATGTCGAGTATAAAAAGAGGGTAGATCTATAAAGGAGGGTGATTTTTTTTTTAGAAAGCTGACCTGGTAATGGCACATTTGTGGAAGAAAATATTTCGCCGATGTAGTATAATTTTGAAGAATTTGTTTGAAAATGCATATAAGCTAGAGTAATGAGGTAGTTACTATTGAAGGAAAGGAATTTTAGGATGTAACAAAGTATAGGCAGCTTGTAGGAAGTCTCAACTACCTAACTACTACCAAACCAGACATTTCATTTGTTGTTGGAATCCTCTCCAGGTTTATGCAAAAGCCTTGTGAGGGACATTGGTCTGTTGTAAAAAGAGTTCTAAAGTACTTGAAGGGAACTAGGGACTTTGGAATCAAGTACACACAGGTGAATGACTTCAGTTTGATCAGATACTCTGATTCAGACTTCAATGGAGACAAATAAACTGGGGTATTTACTTCAGCATATGATACCAGTCTTGGATCAGGAGCTATCTCCTGGAGATCACGCAAACAATCAATTCTAGCAGATTCCACAACAAAAGCAGAATACGTGGTAGCAGCTGAAGCAACAAAAGAAATTATGTGGCTTAGGAAAATTCTTGAAGATTTGTAGGTAAAACAAGTACAATCAACTCCACTCATGATTGAGAACACCTATGCAATAAAGTTGGCCAAGAACTCAAAGTTCCATGATCGAACAAAGCACATCAATACTAAATATCATGTGATCCGACATCATGTTGAGGCCAAAACAATCCATCTCCATCATTGTTCTACAAATGAGAAAATTGCAGACATCTTCACCAAAGCACTTGGAAGAGAAAAGCTTGAAAGATTCAGAACGATGCTTGGACTCACCAACATCCCTTCAGATTAAGGGGGGGGATGTTGACACCTAATCCTCATGATTGGGTGATTTTATGTAAATAATTAAATTATGATTGTGAACAGCCATCAGGAGATGAACTGAACAATCACACCCTATTGTATATAACAATAACATACCTGATGGAATAATACAAATCAGTTTTTCTACCTAATGGAGTTACTGCCTGACCTAACAGTATAGTAGCAGGTGAGGAGGCAGACAAGAAATTGAAGGAAATGAAGTTCACTCACAGTTTAACATGGTCCTATGACCCATGGGGTATCATCTCTAAGAAAATAGTGGAGAACAAATCAACACCATACATTCACACTCAAAGGCCTGAAATAGAGAAATCTATGAACGAGATTGAGTGGATGCCTGACACACTGCAAGAGGCTGAGGAACAAGTAATTTCTTCTTCAAGTGCACAGATTCATAGGCAAAAAGAAAGAAAGAGTACAGAAGACAGATCAGACAAGGGCAAGGAACATGAAAAGGTAACAACTGGGAAAAGGCCGAGAGAATATCAGTCACCAGGGACTGATACTTCTATGAAAGAATTCAAATTGAAATATAGGAAAAGGGCTAGGATGCACATGGGCTTAGGCAAGGAATCACCGCAGAAAACAGTCATTAATCTGAGTGATATTCCTGATTCATCTCCAACTGGAGGTCAATCCCTTCCTACCACTCCAATCTCAGAAAGGAAACGGACTCTCTAAGTCTCCACATCTAACAATGTTACTAGAGAAATGGAGGAGAACCTCTTTGACACCTTCAAAGAGATAAAGATCAGGAATGAAATGTTAAAAAGAGTACTTATGCTCAATTCTGGAAACAAAGTTCTTCTTCTCAAGGAAGACTTCTCTCGATTTTTGATTCAGAAAAAGGCAAAATGCATATGGAATTTTTGGAAGCACAAACAGTTGAACCTAAAACTCCAGTGGATTAAAAATAGACCTCTTTTGAGTTTGATTCCAAGAGTGTTCATCCTATTGATCAGTTGGAAATGCACAATAAAATAGGTGAAATGGTCTCATCTACTCTAACCAATGCCTCTATGAATTTTTTTAAAATGCAGGTGGCCTTATCAAATTCTCAATCTCAGTCAAAGATGGAAAAGGTTTCATCTCAATCTAAAGACAACAAAAATAAGTCTGTGAAAGACTTAGTAGTGAAAATTGGATATGACCCCTCACATGTAAAAGCAGCGGAATAGATAATTAAGAAGAAGGAGATTGATATAGCAGCTTTGAAGAAGCATCTCAAAATGCCTGCAACCCATGATCCCTTGACCAAAGAGATAGAGGAAACAGAAAGTCAAAAGACCGAAATGATGAAATTGATAATCGAGAAGTCACTCCAGATAAAACAAATGGAAGCATATATGGATAAGATGGTACAAGAAAAGGAAAAGGCACCAAAGTCAGTCAGCACCACTATGGAGGATCTTCCTCTTGCAATTGTTCCTACAGCCACTCCAGCAACAGCTGCTACAGGAACAAGAATCAGTACATAACAACTAGCTAGGTCCATGGAAAGTGTCAATCTTCAAACTGAGGAGATCAAGAGACTAGAAACCCAAGTCAATGTTATGCAGGACCAAATCAAAAGAGTTGAAAGTACACACTCAGTGGAGATGCAGAGGTCACGGACCTTAATTGAAAAGTTCCAGAAATCTGAAAAAGAATCATCCATCGGTAACACTCTAGGAAGGGTGAAAGAGATCATCTAGCACAACATCATCAATTGCATTAATGAAATTTGGCCCAACATCCATTTGAATAGAATGAGTTAGTGGAAAAATCTAAAGAAGCTATTTCATCTACTATTTTGGAGCTAGGAGACATGCCATCAACAGCCAACAGAATTATTAAATTTCTCAATTCAAGGAATAGGTATGAGCTAAAAGAGCTGGAAGTAGCAGCCAGGATAGAAGCCATTCTACAGGTGAAAAAGGTATTGACTAAGAAGAACCTGAATGTACAACTTGAGGAAAAATGCCAAAATTTGGAGCTTAAAGTGAACAGGTTTTTCAACAAAATTGAGCCTTTAACGCAGAAAGGTCTCCCTTCTATGTTTGTCGTTAATGGCAAACTCATGGCTAGAGAAGATTATGTCATGAGGCGTTAATGCATAGCTCAGGATACTCTAAATCTCTCCAACATTAAAGGAAACATTACAGGAAAAGCATTGCTGGAAGCTATCAACAATCCAATCTATATCGAGCATAAACTGAAGCATGTTTTTACAGTCAAACCCCCTTTTGCATGGTACACTGAAGCTGATGAAATATACTGCAGGTTAATCAAGGTCAAGATTCCAAATGAAGAAGCATGGAGTGACTTGTGTAATTATCAAGAGGAACAGGACAAAGAGGATTGAAAGAACAGTGTAGAGCTAAGTCAACACCCAGCCAAGTCAACAGAGCCACTATAGCAAAATTAATTACTCAGCAACAGCATCCCGAGAAAAGGGGACTAGATGTCCAAGTTATTACATCGTGGCCTCTTCGTGGTTACACTAGTAAAATTTTATTTCATTGTAATTAATAAAAAAAATCCAAGTGTACAAGGCAATCGTTGTAGGTTTTTGTTAAATACTTTATGCATTGGAAGTATTAGGGGTTGGACCCAAGTTATTTGAATAATATTTCTTGTGGGGAACTATAATTTTTTAGCTGAAGCATCAATAATAAAAGACCATTTGCAAGATACTTGATTTGTTTTTAACCTGGTGATGTCTTCTTTATGTGTCAAATATATTGATGTTTTATTCATTATGCATCCCTAAATCTTATTGTAAAGCATAAATTCTAGACTAAGATATGTTGTTGGAGCACCTTATTTCTATTTGTGGTTACAATCTAAATGTTTTCTTTTGATGTATGGTTAAAATATACTTAATTTTTTTTTAATCATTACTGATTTCACTGTTCTTTCATCTCATTCATTCTACTTTTAGATCCAGTAAAGATAGTTAGCTTGCATTGCAAATGCTCTGGAAAATTTGATGTTACTAACCAGCCTTTGACTCCATAACCCAATAGAAAAGATTTAAATCTGACCCACCCCACCCAAACAAACAACCAATCAAGCAATCAAGTAACAAAACCCTTTCACCATTATAGCTAGCCTAATACATTAAAACATTGAAAATAAAGATAAATCTGGAAATATAAAGAGAGCCCTCTCTGAGTCTAGGAGGACTAGATCCTGGACTCCTAAGTGGTTTGATGTATCCTTTTGATTTTGTCTTGCCAATCTTAAAAATCATAGAGTGATATCAGATTCCAAGCTTGGTATTGAATGAAGAAGCTCCCAAGTTGTTTGATGGTATCTTTCAAATAGCAGACTCTCGCCTCCATAACATATGGGTATATGGTCTTGGAACCTGTGTCCAACTTAGTTTGAAGCATGTGTAGCATGGTGTTGACCATGATGGGACCAGTAATGTACTTCTACATGTTATGTGTGCTCAGCTCCAAGTAATCCTTGGTGACCTTTCGTCTTAGCTGCTCCATGTACTCATCGATCTCTAGTCAGACTTGGTTCTTGTGTTTAGAATTAGTGCGGGAACCTGTATCTATTCATTATTTTCCACAGTTGCTCGTTGTTTTGGCTCATCAACCTGTATTGGCATTGTTTTCTGTGTCATTATGCCCTGCTTTTGTTCTTCTTCCCACTTCAACTTATCTTCCTGTTCTTTCCTCCTCATCTCCCCTCCTTCCTTAAACTATTGTTCTTCTTGCTATGATATCAATTCTACTACCTGAAAGCTATGTTTTTCTCTCTTCCTCTACTCTGTTGTCCATATCTTTTGCTTCCTTTTTCTTCTGTTTCCAAAGTTTCCTGCATGAAGATTGAATATGCTTTTACTCTACAGCTTTGTTCTCCCTCTATTATGTTAGAAACTTCCTCTTTCACTAATCATGTATTGGATTTTTGCCTTCTACTATTGCTGTTGGATTTGTTGTCATGTTAGTGTTGACTCCTTTTCTATGAGCAGTTGAGTGTCAGCATATATTGGCAAGTTAACTGGCACTTGTTCAATTGCTTCCCCAGTACTACTTTTAGTGGTCTATCTTGAAGGAGATCCCTTTGGTGCCATGGTATAATTACTGCTGGAGAGAAGTGCTTCACAAGTGTGGTGCCTGTGGGATAGAAGGGACACTCATGGCAAGAAAACATTATCTTCTGCAAATCTAACTTCACACCATGATCAAGCAACAATCAGAGCATCCGATGAGGGGGATTACGCAATTTTGACCAACATGGGTGATTGGCTAACTGTGGGAACTGTGCACTGTGCAGTCCCAACAGCCAGTGTGGAAGCTTGATGACTGGAAGTGCACAATGCAAGTTCAGTTTGGGCCAAGGGATGGGAGAGACTGTGCATTGTGCAGTCTCAGTGGCTAAGCTGGGAGACTAGCTCATGGAACTACGCAGTTGGAGCCAGTCCAGTACAATCTCTACGTAATTCTAGAAGCCAAGGCAAAGGCCTTGAGCTCCCAGAGTGTGTATAGCATGAAGTGAAGTGTGGGATTCGAGCAAGTGGAGCCTTGATCTGCCCATGGGAGTGTGAAAATCAAGCAAATCTGAAGGATGATGTAAGGTTAGGTGCAGATCTAACTAAGTGTTGATGCATGTATGTGAAACAAGTGCAACAATTGATTAAACTGAAGGAAGACAAAGTATGTTAAGGGAGTTGTCGCAACAATGGCCGTTAGTGAAAAACAGGTAAATTCATGTCACACTTGAGAAAGGTGGTCTATAACTTGAAAAGACACTTCTACTAAAACAAGTTAAAACACTAGTAGTCGTTCAAAGAAACAAGTGAAACAACACTCTCACAAGCTAAACAATGAAAAGTGGCAAAAGAAAAAGAAACATAAGATGATAAGAGAAAAACTCACCCGAAAAAGCGATGACAATGCTCCGAAGGCTCCTTGATCTCTTTGGGAATGCTAGGGCTTGATGATCGAATGTACAAATGAGCTTTATAGGTGTCCATTACATAGAATTGAAAAAAATGGAATTTATAATGAACATGCTTGAGATACAATACAAGAGGGACACTTGGTGGAAACTTATAAGGATAAAAATGTGTCATCCTCAGGAAACCAATAATAGATCCCTACTTCCTAAGGATGCTTCTTTATTTTTTTCTTTTTTGGTAAAACTTCCATGCATTGCCAAGAAAGATTGTGCAGTTTTGGAAAGGATTGAGCAACTCACTGGCTGATGCACTGAGCAGCTTCTAAGGAAGAAGCTTCTGTGCAATTTCTAGGCTCAGTGGCTCTCAGTTTCCCCTCATGCTTTGCACAATTTTCCTATTGAAGGTTGGTTGTCAACTGGCTCTATGCAATTTTGGAGTTGAAGGATCATTGTCATCTTGGACTACGAATTCCCGAGAGCAAGGTTGGTTGCCCTCAAGTATTGTGCAATTCATGAAGGCAAGCCTGGAACCAAGTGAAGACCAAGTCAAGAGATCGGCTTATGGGTTATATAGTAAAGCAAGTGAGAAAACACAAGCCATAGTGCAAAAGATAAATCTCCATCAAAGCACAAGTACCTGGATCAGTGCGAGATGAGCTATTGTGATTTAGGAGGAATACTCCAAATTGAAGCATAGGAAAAACTTTGGAGGGTGGTTGTAGCCGGTACAACATTGGCAACACACTGGTAGAACTTCAGCTCTCTGTATGGACCTTGTCTCATGTAAAGCAAGTCTAAATCTTCTGGAAGTATTGTTCGATTCTTTGATCATCATAGCTTCTTCACTAGATTGAGTTAAAGATGTAGTCCCTACCTTTCTCTTTATTGACATCACACATAACAAACCAAGTCAAATGAGTTGTTTCGATTGGGGATGAGGGGGTATATTGATGCATAAGTAATATAGACTATCATAGTTTTACTTTCATCTCAAGTGTTGTTCCGCTATAAGCAGGCCTGAACAATACCTTGGCGGAGTCACTAGCCTTGCTCTGCTGCCAGCGAGACTGGACAGTACCTCGGCGGAGTTACTTGCTTCACCTCTCTGCGTAGGAAGCCTTTATTTTTTTTGGCCTTTATTTTATGTTTTTAGTTTTATTTTTATTTTCAAAGGGTTTTGCATAGGCACTTATTTATCTCATGAGGCAGAAGAGGGATCCTGACTTATTGAGAGCAGAAAAGGTTTTCCCTTCAAAGAAGGATGTTTATATATACCTCTGAAATACTTGTTAAGGTCTTACCCCTTCTCCTTACTCTACTTGATTGAGTTGAGAAGGGTTAACCGAATACAAAAAATTGATTAGAGTAGGTGTTCCAATTTAAGAGTGAAAGTTGTGATTTCACCAAGACTTACTAAAAAAGAACATATTTTCCATCAAGATATCATCAACTAGAATAAATGCAAGAAATTCATAAAGAGAGGGAATAGACAGATAAACAAGTGTTGATAGTTGTACAGATCACAAAACAAGAAAGAAAACTCTACTCCTACTCCTAAGTTAAGCAAAGCATGGTCCAAATCTAGTGAAGTGATATTTCGATTGCAGCCATCGGTGCATTGGTTGACCCATGTATGCGATAGTATGATTGACAAGAAAGATATTGAAGCATACCAATAGACAAGAAAGATGAAACAATGCAAACCAAATCGTTCGAAGCCTGAATGCATCCACATAAAAGAAAATATTGAAAGCACATGAAAGGCACTCTATAGATGTATCATGGTGTTCTATCACATTGTGTGTGGACGACAAGCATGCACATACCTTAAAACTTGACAAACGAGTAAACATGAAGAAAGAAGAATTTTTTTTTTTTCACAACAGTGCTTGCTATCTATGACTCCAATGCATGGGCGATGGGATCATGTGATTTTGGTGGAGGATGCAAAAATAGTGAATTAGATTGATTTTCAATGTGAATAGGAGAGTGATGGGGAGCCTCGAGAGATTCAACACATTTCTGATCAAAAGTGGAACTAGCCTCAAGGCTATGAGAACTTGACATTTACACCAACTTGGGCTGAAGTGCCTCGACAACTTGAGGAGTTTCCACTTCATTAGAAGATGGATCATCAAATATTGGTGGCTTAAAAAGATCAATAGTAGGTGAATCAAAATCGTGATCAAATGAATGAGTTAAAATATCACGACAGCCACGAACAAAAAATTCAAGATGGATGACAAACTCCTCATGCTCTAATGAATCATAGAGAGGGGTTGATGAAAAATAAAAAATTTCACCCTCTGAATTTCCAAATATGAAATATGAGAGATCCAATGGATCTAGGAAGAAAGATGTGTCCTCTCTACAATCAGATGATAGACTGGCATCCTCCGCATTTTGTGAATGATCAGAAGTGGAAACATCCAAATATATATTTTCACAAGAGGAATCATAAATGGTAAAATTGTAGAAGATGTCAAGATAAAGTGCATGAGGTGAAAACCGAAGGCGGTCGTCTTTCACCGCAACTTATTGTTCATATTACCACACATAATCATAAAAAATAATAGCATAGGTTGGTTTTTCAACACCAACTCTATCCATAACATGATCCTCATGAGCATCACATGTGGAATCCAGAACGGATGAACACAACACACCAAAATCCATAAGATCAAAGGAACCAATGTACAGTGGCAGAGCAGATGAGACCAGGTGAAAACCATCAGGCTTCCAGTCCAAATATGCACAGAAATCCAGAGTATGTGGGGTAGGAGAAGATTTTTACAGTTCAATAGGTAGGTTCCCAACTTCTCCCACCTCATCCTATGGAGCTAGAGTTTTTTTATGTGAAGGGGGCAGAGGGTCACTTGGGATAGCAAACTTGTCCATCTCAGATTTCAAATCTAAAACATCGAGGTATGTTGGGAGGGGTTCGAAAGAATCTAACTCATGTGGATTCTGAGAGATGTGAACAAGATACTATAATATTTTATTCAAAAATTTCCAGTCAACTTCATCTTCAGGAAATTTAAAACAGTAATGACAAAAATGATCATAAAAGTGCACAATTTATTTGTCAAGTGCTTTTCGCAATTTTAAAATTGTGTGATGAAGTGCTTTATGGTCATAAAATATGAAAGCATGACCTAATTATCTGATCAAGTGCTCAAAAGAGTGTATAGAGGTTGTGGGTAATGTGTGACACCATTGCTTGACGCACCCTTCGAACATGTAAGCGAACAACCCACATGCAATGTCATCTGAAGGGACCTCATTCCTGTCACAGAAACCTAGAAAGGAAACTTCATGGATTAATAAGGATGTTCTGATTTCGCCATCAAATTTTAGTTTTGACAAGTCATCTATAGCATCCCGACATATCGAAATTAGCAGCATGAGAAAACCATGTCGGGGTTGTGATTGTGCTATAATTCATGAATCAAATGCAAAAATTTGAAATAAACTTCAAGGGCTCATCTTCTCATCCGACCCTCCTTCTAGCACTAGAAATGTTGATGCTACTAGACTTTCCAACATTCAGGGGGATCTCCTTGGTAAGAAGTCCCAACTAGACCTCATACTATTTGGAGTGGGAGTCCCAGCAGTGGGTGGTAATGTAGTGCATTGACCGTGGTAGCGCGCAGAGAGAAGTATGCTAACTTTGGGTTGAAGCAAGTGTGTGAACTTGCAGCGAGTCAAGCGAGATGCATGGGGGCTTCTAACACATCGAGGGGAAAAGGAAGTGTGCCCCTTAGAATCTTGTAATAGTACGCAACCTGAAAGGGGAACACGAGTGGAATGACATCACAAGCTGAAATGTGGAATAGTCTACAAAGCAAAGTGATGGGCTAATCCAACAACACGCATTCAACAAGATTCATAAAATTGCATAAAAATTAGTTCATAAGCAAATTCATAAGTTAATAAACATTCATTGCTAAAGAAGCCAGAATATTCCAACTACAATAACAACATATGCATGAAAGCATGTTGGCTCTATTATTATTATTATTATAAGTGAAAGTCCCATCCATACATACACCATTGACAACCACTAGCCCTAATAGTGGAACATTACAGGCGAGAACACCTTCTCCTCCAAAGAAGTATACTCTCTCTATGTTGTGGAGAAGCCAAAGCTCGTCATAATGCTCCCAAGCCTTTTTTAAGCCTATGACTAGCCAAAATCTTAGCTCCCAAAAGCATGTTCCATGAGTTATGAGGTTTTATTTATAACAAAGGGTGGGGTGACCCTTGGCATTCCCCTTTGTGACTCTTTGACTACACTCATGACTTTTCAACTTCCTTACAAGTAACTCATTACATAACATGATGACCTTTCACATTCCACTAATGACACTTGGAATTTCACTTACAACATATTTACAAATAATATTACATTTTCCACATGTACCCATGTAAGACAAAATAGGCTAAACACAACGTATCGAGACAAAACAATATGATTCTGAAGTTTAGGGAAAGACTAACTCGAAAACCTCCACTTTGTGCTTCTTGGTCACATATTGATGCCAAGCTTGGTACTACATGATGATGTCCCCAAACGGCTTGATGGTGTCTTTCTGATAATAAACTATTACCTCCATAGAATACGAGTATATGGTCTCGGAACCTATGTCCAACACGTTCTGAAGCACATGCAGCATGGTGTTGACCATGATCGTACCACCAATGTACTTATACATGTTATGTGTGTTAAACTCCAATTCTTCCATGGTGACCTCTCATCTTAACTGCTCCATGTACTCCTCGATCTCTAGCCGGACTTGGTTCTTGTGTTTAGAAATGGTTAGGGAACTTGTATATGTTCATTCTTTTCCTCATTTGTTGGTTGTTCCAGCTCATCAACATGTATTGACGTTTTTTTCTCTGTCATTGCGCCATGCCTTTTTTCTTCTTCCCGCTTCTGCTTCTCTTCCTATTCTTTCCACCTCAGCTCTCATTCTTCCTTCGATTGTTGGACTGCTTGCCGCGATCTCAGTTTTGCTACCTACAAGCTCTACTTTTCCCTCTTCCTCTACTCTAATTTCTTTGTCCTCTTATTACTTTTTCTTCTGTTGCCAAAGCTGCTTGCATGAACATTGAATTTGCTTTTACTTTGCAGTTTTTTTGTCCCTCTAATATGTCAACAACTTCCTCTTCCCCTGATCTTGTATTGGATTGTTGCCTTCTGCTATTGTTATTGGACTTGCTACCATGTTAGTTTTGAATCCTTTTCTATGAGCAGTTGAGTGTCTGCATATATTGGCAAGTTAATTGGTGCTTGCTTAATAGCTTCCCTGGTACTTCTTTCAATGGTCTCTCTTAAAGCATCTCTCTTTGGTTCCATGGTACAATTACTGTTGGAGAAAAGTTATTCACAAGTGTGGTACTTGTGGGATAGAAGGGACACTCATGGCAAGAAAACATTAACTCTTACAAATCTAACTTCATAGCATGATCAAACAATAATCAGGGCATCTGATGAGGGGGATTGTGTAATTTTGACCGACGAGGGTAACTAATGTACTATGGGAATTGCACACTGTGCAGTCCCAGCAGTCAGTGTGGAAGCTTGATGACTGGAACTGCACAATGCACAGTTCAGTGTGGGCCAGGGCCTGGGGGAGACTACACATTACATATTCTCAATGTTCAAGCTGGGAGATTGACTCCTAGAAATGCACAATGCACAATTGGATCCAGGCCAGGACATTATCTGGGCAATTCCAAAAGCCAAGGCAGAGGCCTTGAGCTCCCAAATTGTGCAGTGCATGCAGTGAAGTGTTACATTTGGGAAAAGGGGAGCCCAGATTTACCCATGGGGAGTGTGAAATCAATCAGACCTGAAGGATGATGTGATGTTGGGTGCAGATTTGACTAAGCGTTGATGCATGCATGTGAAACAAGTGTAACAATTCATTAAACTGGAGGAAAACGAAGCATGTGAAGGGAGTCACCACAACAATGACCATTAGTGCAAAACGGGAAAACTCATGCGACACTTGGGAAAGGCATGTTGAAGAATCTAGGACAAATGAAGTTAAAGAGATTCTTCTTTTCAAGATAATTATTTGTGAGGTTCTTTAACTTTTCTTATTATTGCAATCTTTTCTTATTATTAGAGTGTGTCTTCTTAGTTCATCAAATAGTTACCAAATACAAAAGACACAAGAACACATGATGTTGGCTTTCTGCCAGGGCCAAAACCTCTCACTCTTTGAGAGGAAAAACCACACAAAATTCTTCTTATAGAGATTCCAGTTGATGAATACCAAGACCATGGCCCTTGACCTATTACGCCACTCCAAGACCAAGACACCAATCATCTCCTTTGTCACTGCTAAGATCAGTGCCATTGTTGCTTCACTGAGATCATTATTATTGTGCCTTTACTGAGATACTCATTATAACAATGAAATCATTATTGTTGCATAATTTCTCCATCTTTACATAGATCATTATTGCAGAACCATCAATATTGTTTTATCTTGGTTGCATCTTGTTGTACTACCACAGGTATATTCATTAGAACACCTCTGAGACCATGGTTACAACTATACTGAGATCATGATTGTGTATAATCCTCTCCATCATAGACACCGAGACTGTGAGATCAACACTGTGATTATGCTTATAATACATATAGACCGAGACAATGTATGACTCACATCCTATTTATAGCATGTATGTCGATACTATAACTTCCAAGGTAGCTGAGACTATAGTCACTAAAACCATGAAGAGATTGTGGTCATGAGGCTGTTGTAATTTACTGTGATCACCAATGAAGATAGCAAAGGCATCTGAAGTTCTTTATCCCACAAAAATCACAGAGGAATCTGAGATTATGTGTCACTGTGCTTGTCTAAGATTACAAAGATCTATGAGAAGATGTTACTATGCTTGTCCCCGAGATTACAACGGTTCTGTCATCGTCCAAGGTTACAGAAGCTTGTCTAAGATTTTATCCTTCTGTGGTGACCCTACCTGGCTATATATAGTTGTTACATCTCCATAATAAGCTGACATGCCCATTGAACCAATGTGTCACCTTTTATGAGTCGACTTGAGAGTTATATGTATTTTGAGTCCGACATGATTGTTTTATTCATCATTTTGCTAGTTGATGTCTTCGGGAGGATTATGATTATCTTGGAGGGCCTTTTAGAATAGTATACATTTACACATAGGCTCAAGAAGAGCTCCTTATACATGACTTTGACTCTTTGAATTTCCTAGACCTATGAAATGAGCAAGAAACTCATTCTTATAATTTACAAAAATAATGTTTATTTTTCTTGACAAGTACAAAGATCAAAATTACATTTGTAAATACCGAACCTAGTTACATTTTCTTCAACACTCCCTCTTAACTAGGTAGGTATTTATAATGGTACTTGGTAATTCTCAATCTGAAGAATTTCCAATAAGAAGAATCAGATTGGTAACCCATCTGTATAGCATCATAGTAACCAAAATTATTTCCACAACAAGGCCTTAATTGATAGATCTATCTCTCATCAAATCAAACTACAATTTTGGCAAGACCAATGACTATAGACACCTTCATCATTGTATCTCAAGGTACATACCCACCCGAGTGTTCACTGAGTATGACCTTCTTGGACTATTCTTCTCTTGGGTTCCCGACCCTCAAATAATATCAGTCCTCTTGCATACTCTTATCTTGGATGCCCTACACATACTCAAAGAGCATTGAATGCTATATTATTACCCAATCCTCCATTATTTCTTCCCAGGTGAAGACAAGAATTTTGTGTCTATCATGTGTCTACATTTTCATTCATGGGCTTCACTAAGACTTATGACTATTAGTCCTGGTCTAGTGCATGAAAAATGAAATGGAAAAACACATCTATCACTCTAATTTTAATCAGGGGTGACTTAATCTAGGCTCCCGCTTAATTATGGATTCTCCTTTCATCAACAACTTATTCTTCATGGGTCCTTCAGCAACTTGATCAACTTATTTTCTTGATGTCATGAAATTTAGTCGAGCTTCTTCCTTGTAGGGCTTTAGCCATCGATCACTTTCATTCTTGGCTTGTCATTTCATTTCTTTCTTCATGGAAAGTGGCCTTCTTGGTACATATCTGGAACATTATTAATCGGGCTACTTCTTTCTCATCATGCTTCTTTTAGGAGTATCTACCGCATGAATGCTAGTTGTACTTTCACCTATAATTCTTGAACTAGTAGCCCTCCATGAACTCATCCAGATATTATTCAAGAAATCAAAACATGTAATTAAATAAAATTGTACCTTTCGATATGGCTCTTCATCATGACATATTTTCAGTAGGTATCAACATCCTACATACTTGTTGACACATTTACCAAATATATCTATTGTTAAGGGTCTCCAATTTTTAGAATTTCATCAGAGTCTTCATATCTTTCAGGGATATTTTCTAATCAACTCTTCTTGGTATTTTGGATATTGATTTCCTTCATCACAGTTGCATAACTTACGATCTCTTTCTTAGGGGTTTCTAATAAAAATTTTGTAATCATAGTCAACCACCTCATACTTTATATGAGGACATATTATATTGATTTCATCTAGTGCGACTTATGCCTTTCTACATATTTTTAGAGGAGGATATCCTTTTCTCTTGATCATGCTTCTTAAGATAGAAGTGATGATCTATATTACCTACAACCATATGACAGGAAATTATAAAATTAAATACACGCATACATACCTCACTTCACCTTTAGGTCATCTAGGCTTCTTCCAACAGCTTTATTGACTAAAGTGTCTTCAACCTTGGTCTACTTTTATTATTAGGTCACCATAACATTATCCATGAATTCCATGAGTTGGAGTTCTTGATGAAACACTTGCTTCCTCTCTAGATTAGTGAACCCTACGATGAGGATTCCATCAAAGAGTTTTGAGGATCTTGTATATCCCCAACTGGCAGATGTTTCCTTTTTTACTTGATGTATGATAAGCCTTGTTCTAGATGACTCCTTCCTTTCCTTCAATGCCCACTGAGGTTCCCAAGAGTTATATCCTACATGTTTTTCTACCATGTATTTTTTCCTTCATGATTCCCATGGTGATGTTATGAGCTCTTGTTTCTAATGCTTTCATGATGCCACGATGCATCTTAATATCATGGTCATCTCTTTAATGAAAGATCGAGGATCTTATGATAATATCCTTTTGTGAGGGAGACCATCTTAATCGTAGTGGAGATATTGTAACTCCCTCTTTCCTTAGCCCTTTTCTTCAACTTCCTCCATCTTTCCGATGATATGAGCCTCTTTATTGAATCTTATACTATTTTGTCTTTTCCTTTCTACACATAATTGTCCTTCAACATGTTTTCCTTCTATCATAAATACCACAAGTTATCAAGTGAGGTATCCTTCTTTTTTCATGGATATTTGTTACCTTGATGATTATCTTCTTTTCATATTTCCTAGATCTCTCAATTGAGATCTCATGAAGATATTCTTTCTTTCTTTGATACCTTTATTTTGTGTAGAACAAGTCTAAGTGATGTGACCTTCTATATTGCATTTTTCAGAGAATGTATCCTCTAGTGTTCATATATCTCTTTGATGTCTTCTTTCTTGGTACATGGGGATGAGATAACCTTAAGATTTCCTTCCCATGAATTCAAAGAAGACATTTTTCCTTGATATGTTCACTGACTTCTTTTATATATGAGGATTATGACAATCCTCCTCATTTCATGCAAGGACCTTTGATGACCCATTCAATCCATATATCTCCTTGCAGTCATGAATTCATTTCACCAAACTTGATTATTAAAATGAAATATACTTACTTGACAAGTGAAGATGAACTCTTATACTTGATCGCCTTGATGCTCAATGGAGAAGATGTATTGTATTTTCCTCTTGGATGATCTTCTCTCAATGGAAAGCCTTTCCTCAATGGAAAATGTTACTCCCTTTTGATGAGGATGATCTTCCACTTTCCTTGGATGATATTCTTCTAGGGTAAGGAAATGATCCTTGCTTTTATAACCTTGAAGGTGGTGACAATGCTTTTTCTTATTCAATATGCTTTTCCTTATTTAGTAGTGTAGATCATGATTGTGTCTAGGATTTCAGCCTATTTCAAGATGAGGTGATCTTTGATTTTGAGATCCTTTGAGTTACCTTTATTTGTAAACACATTGATGGGGGTTTTGGTGGAATTTTGATGATATTTGTGGAGACACAAGTTCTCACTGTTGTAGACTACTTGTCGTAGACTTGATCCTTTAATCTTGACAAAACCCTACAACTTGCCTTGATGCCCTTGAACATTGATCCGTGTATGTCTCTTTGCTGCCCTTTCTTTAACTTTTGAACCTTAGCTTTGATACCATGTTGAAGAATCTAGGGAAAATTAAGTTAAAGAGATTCTTATTTTCATGATAACTATTTGTGAGGTTCTTTAACTTTTCTTATTAGTGCAATCTTCTCTTATTATTAGAGTGTGTCTTCTTAATTCATCAAATAGTTACCAAAATAAAAGAGACAAGAACAAACGATGTTGACTTTCTACTAAGGCCAAAACCTCTCACTCTTTGAGAGGAAAACCCACACAAAATTCTTCTTATAGAGATTACAATTGATGAATACCAAGACCATGAACCTTGACCTATAATGCCACTCCAAGACCAAGACGCCAATACTCTCCTTTGTCACTATTGAGATCATCACCGTTGGTGCTTCACTGAGATCATTATTACTATGCCTTTGCTGAGATACTCATCATAACAATGAAATCATTATTGTTGAATCATTTCTCTATCTTCACATAGATCATTGCTGCAACAACATCATTATTTTTTTATCTTGGTTTCATCTTGTTGTACTAGCACATATATCTTCATTGAAACACCTCTGAGACCATGGTTACAACTACATTGAGATCATGATTGTGTATAATCCTCTCCATGATAGATACACCAAGGTTGTGACTGTGTTTATAATACATATAGATCGAGACATAATATGACTGAGATCCTCCTTATATCATGTATGTCAATACTGTAACTTCTAAGGTAGCATAGACTGTAGTCACTAAAACCGTGAAGAGACCGTGGTCATGAGGTTGTTGTAATTCAATATGATCATCACCGAAGATAGCAGAGGAATCTGAAGTTATTTATCCCACAAAAATGATAGAGGAATCTAAGATTATGTGTCACTGTGCTTGTCCGAGATTACAAATATCTATGCAAAGATGTTACTGTGCTTGTCCTGGAGATTATAGAGGTTATATCATCACCCGAAGTTACAGAAGCTTGTCTGAGGTTCTATCCTTATATGGTGACCCTAGCTAGGTATATATAGTTGTTACGTCTCCATAATAAGCTGACATGCCCATTGAACCGATGTGTCACCTTATATGAGTCGACTTGACAGTTATATGTATTTTGAGGCTGACATAACTGCTTTATTCATCGTTTTGCTAGATGATGTCTTTAGAAGTGTTATCACTCAGATTTCCCTGAAGTTGTAAGAAAGGGAAAGGGGTCCAAGGTAACCACAAACCAATATTTTGGATACAGAATCGAGCCAATCTGTTTCCAGAGAGGGCTCTCTCTTTAAGTTTTAGCTTTGTTTTAAAAGATATTAGGCTAGTTATGAGGTTTAGGAGTTTTGTTTAAGTTTGCGTGGTGAGATTCGATAGCAGAGGGGTGAGACTGACTAGTTTAGGCCATTGGGCTAATGGAGTCAAAGAAAATGGCTTAACTGGATTAGGTTTCTTAACAAAGGATGGTTTCATAGGGCAAGATGGTCAAACAGGGAACAAATGAAGACTTAGAATAAATGGAATGGTTTCAAAATAGGTGAAGGGCAGTTAAGAATCCTTTAGCTTATTTAAAAAGGGAACTTGAATAATTACTACTAAAGAGCAGTTAAGTATTCTTTAATAAATAATCAAAACGAAAGAACTAGAAAACAGGAGCAATTAAGATTTCACGGTTTATACTAATTTAGAAGAAAACATAGAGAATAATAACAATTGAAAACAGATTGCAATCAAGCATATTCCGAATTACTCTTTTTCGTTTATCATTCAGATATGAAACATAGATGATATAATAAACAAGGAAAACTTTAAAACACAAGGTATAGAGGACTTATTGATCTGGTGTTTGATTAAAGAAATTTGTGAAAAGTCCCTTTTGTTAATTCTTTGTCCAGCAAGCCATACAAAAGTTGGTCCAACAACACTTTATTCCAAAATAACCAATATTACAACAATGTATATGAATCCACACTCAATACTCCAATTGAGGGGGTATTTATACAAAAAAATTTACGACAAACATCTCATAACAGAGTGAAATATATTCTAGGATGACTAAAAACAAGTTACAAGAAAATAGAGACAACTAGTCTCGAAGATAGGAGAAATGTAACTAATGTTGTGCTGTTCCTTTTCTTGCTGAGTGTGCTGGAGGCAGACCCTATAATTTGGCTTGCTGTTGTCTTCTTTAGTAACTCTATGTTGGCTGCCCTGTTTTGACTGACACTCTTTACCTGTTCTGATACACTTTGACCTGTTTGATCTCTATTCATCTTTGTTCATCCTACTATAGTAAATAGCCCAAAATTTACATTTTACTGAGGATAAATTTACAAAATTTCCAACATGTCTTCCCACCATTTTTGCTCTAGCAATCTGTGTTTCCGAAGTTTCCTCAGGGTCTCATCAGTTTCTGTATATCTGAAAAAGGTAGGTTGGATTGAGAACAAGTGCTTTACCTCATGCTCAACATAGAATAAGTTCTCTAAGCTGTCATAGAGAACTTAGCCAGTGGGGAGTGCTTTTATTCCTGAAGCACTTGTTGATGAACTAGCTTGATTGCCAGGATACTTATTCAATTTGTTTACATAATCTATGTGCTTCATTAATCTGTCATTAATTACCAAAGGACTTGGTAGCCCTTTATTCTGCAAAACAGTGAACTTCTCCATAAAAGAATTGATTTCCACCTACATATCTTGGCAACTTCTCTCTAAGTTCTACATCAAAGTTTTCTTAGTTAACACCCTTTTGATTTCTAAAATAGTATATGTCCTGTCGGCTATGCCAAGTTCTTCCAGTTGTTCCTTAGTCCTGTTATTCAAAAAGTGTATAAGCCAGTTGGCTTCATCTGGCATTTGTCCTAACAAAGCTCTTGTCTTTTGAATTTCTCCCTGTGCTGCTTTCACTAGATCAATCTGTTCAAAGATCACTTGGATGGATGGCCAAACATAATTTATAGATTGAGTGATGTTGGCCCAAAGGATTTTCTTGATCTCTGCCAGAGGCTTGTCAAAAGTGAGATCTCTTTCTAATGATTTCACTTTATCTTCTAATGCTTTAATCTCCCTTGTTTTTTCTACAACGTTTATTTTTGAGAGATCATAATTTCTTTCTACTTTAGCCAACTGTTCTTTTACCTATTTTAATTCTGAAACTTGTAATCTCATGTCTTCCATTACCTTTATCAGCTCTTCTGTGCTCAAATTTGCACTGTTGCTGGGTGTTGTTCCTGCTGTAACTGTACCTGTGACCACCTCTGTTGTGGCTACTGGGATGTTTAGGGCTAAGACTATCCCAAGTGTAGAAGGGACTATTTTTGAGACTATTGGTATTACTTCAGGAGGCTGAGAGGTCGACTCTCCCTGCTTGTCCTTCAATGCATTTTCTAATGCCTGCTCTGTGTCATTCAATCTTTCATTGAGTTTCAAGAGTAGGTCCATCATCTCTTCTTCAGATTTCTGTTTTATAACCTCATCAGTCTGTGGATGCCTTGAAGGAGGTAGCTTTAGCTGTTTCCTCAAGGCAGCAATGTCTTCTTCTTTCTTCTTGATTAGTGCTTCTATACCTTTAGCATCTTTGGGATCATGTCCCAATCCAATGATGATTTCTTCTAATGATTTTATTCTGTTATCCTTGGCCAAGGAAGAGGCTTTCTCCAAGTGTAGTTGAGCAGTTGTATTATCCAAAGAATTTTGTAGCTTGTGGGCCATCATTGCTTTACCAGCCAATGTGGAATAGACCATTTCTCCAGTTTGCTTATAAAGTTCAATTTGATCCATAGGATGAATATCCTTGCCCAAGACCTCCAAGTTAGTTCTGATGTAATATGCTGCTGACTGAGGTTGTTTCACCTTTGGCTTGAAGTAACTCATTATCATCTTGCCCTCTTTAATGTCATAGGCTAACATTAGTCTTTGCTGATTCGTGGGGGCCATTTTTAAATATTGATAGTACATTTGAATCCTCACTGGGTCGTTCCTGGCCTTTAT
The DNA here is from genome assembly GCA_000404065.3 of Pinus taeda. NCBI lineage: Eukaryota > Viridiplantae > Streptophyta > Pinopsida > Pinales > Pinaceae > Pinus > Pinus taeda. The sequence continues at coordinate 323,040 of APFE030967187.1, forward strand.
TTCTGTGAATGTATTCTTGATATCTAATGCCTCTTTAATTTTTGGCCTAAGGGATGATACTTCTGCACTATGTTGTCTTTCTAGCTCTTGCCTTTGTGAGCTAGTGGATGTTCCTACCAATGGAAAAGTTTGTTGGCTAACTGCTCTTTCTTCTCTTTGACTGTCTGTAGTCTCTTCAACTATTTCCTCTTCTGACAAAGGGTTCAGTCTTTGCCTTTTTGTCCCAGACTGTCCTGTGGGTCCACTGGTAGGGGTGGTGGTTTCCCTATCCCTCTTTTTGTTTCTTTCCTCATTTAGAGGAGTTTTCAAAACTGGACTTTCTGGTACATTGTTTTGAACTGGAGGAGTTGGCACTTGACCCTGTTCTTTGGAAATTCCAGGTTGATCTAACATTGTAGGTTGTTCTGTGGTCTCTACTTCCTTGCCCTTGGATATTTTTGTGGCTGGTATGTTGACTTCCTGTGGAGGCTGTTGAGAGGTTCCAGTAGTGGATGCACTAATTGCTGATTTTTTAGACAACTTGAATGCCTGCCCAAAAGAATCCAGGTCAAGGGTTTTCTCAAGATCTCTCATAGCATTTTCTATAATGACCTGCTCACTAACATCTTCTACTAGGGTCCCCTCTATCCATTCATCCAAGTTTGCAAACTGCTCAATTTGTGGGATCCTATGGTGAATATATGGGGATAACATGTTCTTCATCCTTCTGTCACATATAAAACTATTGGGGTCATATGGTACCCACCTAAAACTCTTTTGTAGTCTAAGGTGATCTTCTAAAAAAAATTCAGCTTCTTTCCATGCATCCCTATTGTTGATGACAAAAGGGCCTAGATGTTTCTTAATTCTTAGCTAAGCTTTCTTCTTAGCACCACAAAAATGGACTAAATCTGCATTTATGATCTGCCTAAAATACTCCAATGCAAATAATCTCATGGGAACATACTTGGGTAACTTAAAAGGGCAAAGTTCACACCCATACATCCTTATTTCTATGTGATTTTTGTATAAGTACCAGTCACCTATCCTGTACTTCTTAGAGAGCTAGAGAATCTTCTTCATGTCACCATTGATCCTAGGAGGGGAAACTCCTGTCAATAGAGTGGTTACTGAATGTACAAATAGGTTAATGAACTCACTATAAGTGTAATGGGACTCACTGGTATTATGAAAGATTGGACTCCAAAAGATAACATACCTTGGATTTCCTTTGGTGTCAAGTTTCTTGATAGGGAAAGGAAAGTTATCTGACATATAATATAACATAAGATGGTATATGAAAGAGGTGTATTTGAAAACTCCTTCCCTTTCCAAATTCAAGAATTGATCATGGATTTTGTTGGCAATATAGGAGGCATAGTCATATCTGACAACAGGGGGTTGTCCTGGAGTAAAGATTGATAGTAACACTAGGGTGATATCATCAACATATTCACTAGAGTTAAATCCCATAATCAGGGATATCATATCAAAAATAAGTCTTCCAGTTTCAGTGAAGCAAGTTTGCAGATAAGGAGGTGGACCTTTGGGCTGGTGCTTTGGTAACATGAAGGTTTGAGCGATGCGACTCACTTCTGGTTGAGAAAACTAAGATGCTTTTTCAAGTAAATATCCCATGGAAATAGGGGTGAGGGGCTGACTGGAGTGGAATTGCAACATCTCATTAATGGATTGAGTAGTTATGGGAAAAAGGATTGTTTGGCTTGGGGACATAACAGCTCTATGGTTAGGATCATAATTAGCACAGCATTGATGAATTATGTCTGGGAAAACATGGACTGAGGGGAGGAAATACATGGGAAGGTTAGATTCCCACAATCCAGAAATGTCAGAATTATTCAAATAACTATCTCTGTCTTGGCAGAAAACCTGAAGATGGTTTTTATCACCAGATAGGTCTTTTATCTGAAAATATTTATTGACCAGAGGTAGATAATCTAAGTCTTTGAGGGGAGCATTCATGGTGCTACATTCAGGGCTATAGGGATTTCCATCTTTGGTTCTTTTGGATTCAAAAATGGAATTGGGGGAATTCTGTGGAAAATACGCAAGACAACAGGTTGAGGCTAAAGTGAAAAGCGATTTATGTAATATTGTGTAATATTCCTAAAAAGACTTGTGAAAATGAATGAATGATGGTTTTTAAGTACTTTAGGCTTTTTAGATTGTTGGGCCGAGGGTCCGGTCCCTCCAGAAGTCAAAGAAATGCTCTAAGCCCCTTCAATCTTCAAAGACCTTAATACTTTAGGGGGAATTAGAGAAATCTTTAGGGAAAAATGTGAATGGAAGTTAGTTATTTGACCTTGTCTTGCTTGAACTGCATCAAATATAATGTCTTCCTTGCACTTGTGATAAAAGTAAACATTAACACCTTTAGAGACATTATCCATCACAAGTATTTCTGCAACATTATCTACCTACCCTACCTACTTTAGCCTGACATTTTTACTTCTTTATTAGGATGCACTTAAACTGGCAAACCCTTATCACACTTTCTTTTCTTTTACATGTAGATATCTATCTAAGTCTAGCCTTATTACATCCAAGGGCTCAGATTAAACTGTTGAGCTCCTTTTATTCACTCTACCTATCTACTTATCTACCAAGATTAAACAGTTTGGTTAGATTTTATTAACTATCTCTAAAACATGAAATTGAAAAATGAATGAGCCAAGTTTAAGCTGTTTTGGTTATTCGTGAATTGTGGCATAAATAACAAGCTGCACATAATTGTTTATTTCAGAAAATGAAAAAGTAGTTGCATTTAGACTTGCACACTTTCCTGGTCTTTCTTTGTTTGGGGTTCACTTCTTTCACTTTTTTGACCAACTTATTCTTTTCACCCTTTGATTTTTCTTTTAGGGTATACCCTCTTTACATTTTTTAATTTTTTTTTATTTTTTGAAAATATGGAAAACCTTTACAACAAGAAAAGGTATGAACATATTACAGAGCTCATCAAGTCAATCATGAAATATGACACCTATTGGTACAGGAGCATAACAAGAAGGATTATGCTTGTCTTGGAGGGCCTTTGGGACTAGTATACATTTACACATAGGCTCAAGAAGAGCTCCTTATACATGACTTTGACTCTTTGAATTTCCTAGACCTATGAAATGAGCAAGAAACACATGCTTACAGTTTACAAGAATAATGTTTCTTTTCTTGACAAGTACAAAGATCAAAATTACATTTGTAAATACTTAACCTAGTTACACTTTCTTCAACAATGCAGTCTATAACTTGAAACAACACTTCTACAAGCTAAAACAAGTTAAAATGCCAGCAGTCATTCAAAGAAACAAGTGAAACAACACTCTCACCAGCTAAACAATGAAAAGTGACAGAAAATCGGCAAATACAATAAAATAAAAACTCACCTGGGAAAGCGACGACAATGATCTGAAGGCTCCTTGATCTCCTTGGGAATTCTAGGGATTGATGATCAAATGTACAAATGAGCTCTAGAGGTGTCCATTACATAGAATTGACAAAATTGGAATTTATGATGCACATGCTTGAAATCAAGGAAAAAAGTGACACTTGGCAGAAACTTCTAAGGATAGCAATGTGTCACCCTTGGGAAACCAATAATAGGCCCCTATTTCCTAGGGATTATTCTTTCCTTTCTTCTTTTTCGGGATAATTGTCATGCATTTCCCTGAGAGATTGTGCAGTTCTAGGAAGGAATCGATAACACGCTAGCTCATGCACTGACCAGCTTCTGATGAAGAAGCTTCTGTGCAGTTTCTAGGTTGACTGGATCTAGGTTTCCCCTCATGCTCTACATAGTTTCCCAACTGAATGTTGGTTGTCAACTGGCTTTGCACAATTTTGGAGGTGAAGGCTCATTGTCAACTTGAACTACGCAATTCCCGAGATCAAGGTTGGTTTCCCTCAAGGATTTCACAGTTCACTAAGCGTTTTGGGAAGTTTTAGTGTCTTTGGATAAATGCCTAATCCCCTAGACTAGTAGCTAAGTCTAGAACAACAGTGCAAAGCATTCTCTACTTTTTCTATGACCAATAGATTAAATAAGAGGTAAAGAAGCCTACCTGTAGCTTTCGCTTACTCCTCATCTCCCTTTACCAATTTTGTCACTCCTCTCTGTACTTTAACCACTTGAAGAGTACCTGTACACAGACAAAAGATGAAAACCAATCAAAGCATATGATAATGATCTATTGATTAAACATAGCATGGAATCAAGTACATGATACATGTATGAAATCATAAATGAATAACACAATCATATGGAAAAAGATTTGAACACTTTATTAGTAAAAGGAAGAGTTACAACCCAATTTGCTCGATTCTGCATCACTCCTCCAGTCCAATCCCATCATCTCCTCATAACAAGCAAGACATTTTTACATCGTTACAATACTTGAAATCAACTCAAGTCTCATACTAACAGCATCTCCCTCTAATTCAATGATTTTCATCCCAGCCAACCCCTAATCACTTAGATGAGTGGTCTTTTTATAGGTGAATGAAGGAAGTTATGCCATAAATGGTGATAATGAATGCCCTCCCAAACTTAGGATTTAGTTCCATGGAGGAAGGGATAAAGGGATTGATGTTCCTTAACTTCCTATCTCATCAAAATATGAGATCAAAGGATTAGATACTTCGGAAACTTCTAGATGCATCCAATGGATAAGAATATTCCCAAACCCTCATGCAATTTCGCTCAAATTCACCTAGCATAGGCCAAAGAGGGCTCAAGTGCGCTGCATAGCACCCTAACAGTGTATGGACTGCATTGCAGTGCACCCTAATGAAGGCCTACCTGTGCTGATCTTCTTTGAGGCAGTTCTTGGATGATTTTAGTCATGGAACTTCTTGGGAAGCTAGGCATTCTGATGGTTGACTTCTTTAGGGCATGTAACAACTGAATTAGGGTTTGATGGGCCCTAATAGTTTTGATCTGTAAGTTGGGGTTGATGTGCCCAATGGATATGTAACAATTTCCCCCTAAAGCATGAAGTCATACATATGTATGTCAAGTGAAATGCTTTATCATGTGGAGAGGAGGTTTCGAAGCAGAAGGTAACCTGAATCAACTACAATACATATGTCATGATAATTTTATTTTTTCTAATGAACTTGTTGAGGGAATGCATACCCATGCTCAGCTTATAAACTTTCATTACATGTACAAATATAGTCGTCTACAAATATAGACCCATGAATGGATGACCATGAATGTAAGGCCATTGTACATTTGACTTAGTACTCCTAAAAATATTGCAGCCCGGATGGATGAAACTGGATCCGGGGTCTTCAATCTCATTCAATCTTTCGCTCAAGTACAAGTCTAACCATGTGAATAGATGTTCTGAAGTCGAACATGGGAAGACATCGCCTGATTACCAGCCAATGATGTAAGCCGTTAACAGACGCAAGAGGAATCACCAATAATGATGATGACCCTCAAGGTACTACAATACATTTCGCATGGTGTGAATAAATGATTTGATGTTGCACACCATACAAAGTCTTTTGGTCGAAGGCCAGTGATGTCAACCTATCGTCGGAAGCTATAAACCTGCCATTGATGTATGCAAGCTCCAAGGTACTAAAGGGGTGCTTCTAAGTAAACTTCTTAGATGATGTGCTAATGTAAACAAGAAGTGACTCATCGCAAGAGGGCCTTGATGTATCCCACATCAATGACACGAAATGAGGTAAATGATTTTGGAGATGAAAATCGACTAATGACAAAAGGTTCAGGAATGGAGGTAATGAAAATGAAGGTTTACGGTATTGCAAAGGATGAAGTTTGAACTGAATGACTTCTCTTGAACATGTCGGTGACACTAACATGAATTGGTAGCATTGACCCAAAACAAATTAATGGATCGTATGATAGACCAATGGTGTGATAACCATCAAGATGAATGACCCAACCCACATAGTCACGATGATGAGGTGAAAGTGTCATGTTCAAGAGCGACTTCCTACCATAAAGTGTTTCCCCTTTTTCCAATTTTCCCCAGTCATTGCTGACCAGTACCTCTTTATTTTTATCAAGTTTGAGGAGGATAACATATGCTTATTGTATAATTCCACCCTTCAGGTGAATCCATCACTATTTGATGCTTTAACGAATCTAGCGAAGGTGAAACTTGGTCTTGTCTAGATGGAAAAATTTGTCACTATTTGATGTTTTTAACGAGTTTAATGACAAAGATAACTCGGTCATTTTCATGATTAGAGAATTTGAAAAGGGACGAAAGGAAACTCCAAAAGTTCTTTTTCGTAGATTTGTCTCTCAAGTCCGAAAAAGCATAAAACAATATGAGATAGAACCTATTGATCATGTTCGATCAATGTATTCCTTTTTTGTAGTTAATCTATCTCAGCCCAAAAAAGGGTTAAACTTATATTGAGTATATATCAATTCCAATCCGTTAACGAGCTGGAAATGACAAGCGCTCGACAATCTTTCCATGTTTAGAGAGTCTAAAAAGAGCTTAAAGAGGACTCCATTTTGAGGAACGAGTGGTGTCTAGGGTAGCAACTGGTTCCGGTAATGTTGGAACTTCTCAAAACATGTTGATTTATGTGAAGAGGCTGGCTAATAAGACCACTCATTGCAACTGTTCCTTAAAAAAGGTAAAACAACCAAGTGAAAGTGTATGATCGGCCAAAGCAAATAGTGACGATGGGGGGAGAAAAAACCAAGGCTCATGTGATGGAAGAGGCTGATAGAATGGAAATCACGAAGGTTAAAATGGAAATGGGTTAATTTTTACACAAGATTGAACCATAGGGAACTATGCTTGGATTCAGTTTCATGTTTACACAAGCTTGAAATGAAAAACTATGCTTGGATTCAGTTTCATTTTTGCACAAGCTTAAAATGAAAACCTATGCTTGAAATTGGTTTACATTCCCCAAGCATGATGAAAGGGAGAGTCTCCTGTAACTAGATGGAAGTCACTGTGGTGAAGCAGGATGGTTATCCAACACCTTTTTGGCTTCGTCCAAATAGGGACAAAGGTGAATGGGGTGATTCCCTTCACATAACCTATAGGGAAACTTAAGTTTACCACTAGGTGCATGCCCCCAAGCTTAAATAAATTCACCTAAGTAGACTACTCATGGCTATCAGGTGGATGGAATGAAGGTTCTTTTACGGGATCAAGTGAAAGACTCGACTGGGATTTTACGAGATCTAATCAAAGACTCGAATTGGAACTTTGTTCCAGGGGTCTTTATTTCAGTTTTTAATGAGCTTGACACAAGACAAGGAACTCTTCTCATACCCTTAGTTTCATTTTTTAATGAGGTTGACACAAGACCAGGAACTGTCCTTGTACTCCTTGTTTCATTTTTTAATGAGGTTGAGACAGTAAAAGAACTATCCTCATATTCCTTGTTTCATTTTTTAACGAGGTTGACACAAGACCAAGAACTATCCTCATAGGCCTGTTTCATTTTTAACGAGGTTTACACAGTGAAAGAACTATCCTCATATTCCTTGGTTTCACAACCCATATGAGGTCAAGAAGGAGAGATCTGGTTCCGATGCCCCCAGTACATGATGTACAACATCACTAAATTGATTGTCGGTTGATGTAGGTATGGAATAGGTTGCCACATAATTAGCCCGTGGTGGGGATGATACCATTGGTACAAAAGGACCATTAAGCGAAGATGGTTGATTGGAAGCCATATTTGAACCGAGAAATGAAAGCTAGTCAATGGTGACAATTCTTCCTTCATGCGGGAAACAAATCACTCGAAAGAGTGTTGAAACAATAGCTCCCATGTTATAAACATAGTCGCGCCCAAGAAGTAAATTGTAATCTAAAAGGCATGGGACTACCATCACGTTCATATAAATGATTTTTCCTTCCAAAGTAATAGGTAACTGAGGGAGGATCCCTAATGGTTGACTGGTTCCTCTGTTAAAAGCCAACAAATTATGGGTAACCTTCACAAGCGGTGGCGAACCGAGTGCTTGCCAAACAGTTGAGGAAAGGATGCTCACTGATGCACCTTCATCTATAACAGTGCCAGATACAATCATATTACAAACGTGTACTATGATCTGGAAAGGCACATAAGAAGGAAGGCAGAATCCAGCCAGTCGATTCTAATCAAAGGAAGTGACCAGACTACTTGGAGGGGGTACCATAGAAATGGGGGAATTAACCCCTTGAGCTACAAGAGCGGGAGGATTTTCCTCCTATCTTGATGGAATAAGAGGACTGCTCCCAAGCTCATTAGAATTTGAAGAAAGAAAATAACTTGAGTGGTATCATATTCACTCTCTTAGGGAAAGGTACAATTTACTGAAGGTAAAATTGGGTCAAATGTTACCTCGACCTGTTGATTTGGGTTGGGTATAGACTCATAAGATTCACTTTGAGAGAGATTGGGTTTGACCGATGGTTGAATTGATTCAATCAATTCATCAACTAGTGAAGGACTAAAGGAGAGTCTCATGTAACCAGATGGAAGTCATTGCGGTGAAGCAGGACAGTTATCCAACACTCTTTTGGCTTCGTCCAAATAGGGACAAATGTGAATGGGGTGATTCCCTTCACATAACCTACAGGGAAACTTAACTTTACCCTTATTTCCATGAACTTTACTACCACTAGTTGATGGTGTGTCACCAACATGATCTCCAGAAGTTTATGACATAGGATGATGTGAATGAGAAGACCATTCTTCTAAGATCTAAGTAATATCAGGACAATTTTGAAGAAGATGATCTCCCGCACAAAGTTTGCATGGATATCAAACTTTGTGAGGCTTGATGGATGGTTTCTCATCAGACGTTGCATTCAAATCAATGGTTACTTGATTGCCCCTCTGCTGAATTTGCTTCTTCTTCTTCTTCTTCTTCTTCCCTTCCTTCTTCTTCTTAGCCACCTGGTTACTAGTACCAATACTTTCACCACGAAAAGAGGAAGAAGGGGAGGAAGAAACAACCAAGGAAGAAGGCAAAGGGTCAACTTTAGGATCAACTGGAGGTTGATTTTGTCCAATCAGAGGTGTACTCGATTGTGGAGAAATAATGACATTTTGAACCAAGGAGGTTGAAAACAACCATACTGGCAAGCCAATAGTAAATTCCGGAAGGGACAATGTAGCCATATATGGAGCACCAATATTTGCAAAAGGAGGAAAAGGACTAGGATTCCCATCAAAAGGAATTCCTTGATTAGTGGACTCTAGATTTGTCGCCATATGTTTCAACCTAAAAGAAACTAAAGAGAGAGCATGGAGGATGTTATCCATGGTTAATTAATTTTATTTTAATCAAAGTAGCATAACAAAACAAAAGAGGGATAATCTAGGAAAAAGGTTTACCAAGCGACTGTGAACTGCAAAATACCTCCTCATGAACGAAGAAGTACAGGCAGGCAATCTCCCTGAATGTTGTGTTTGGTGTATCATAGTGTACAAGGTGGCCGACTCAGTTACCTAAGGATGGATAGAAACTTAGTGTTGTCCTCCCATATATACCTGAAGGTACGTGGAGGCCTATTCTGTATAAGCATTGTCTAATGCAAAACCGCATAGTGAGAGCATTCCCATATACTTGAGATATTGTAACACCGCCCTATATACCCGAAGGTACATGGACGAGCTACGATATACTCACATACGTGGAATGAGGTATCACACTCAAGATGTATTGCAGACAAGTTAGCAACAACTGCTTCGTTTTACGACACCGGAACACGTCTTTAGCCTAGACCTCTAAATGTTTTTCGTTAGGTGACAATGCTCCATTAGGTAAATTCAGATAAATTTTAAGTTCATCTTCTTTAAAATTTGCCTTTCAAGGTTCACCACGTGATGTATGTTTGCAATTCCTAAAATGAAACTAATATGATAAGCATTATTTCCATTCAGTTTAATGATGAAAATCCTAAATACTTAGGGATATAGCAATCAAATTTATTTTGATCAAAGAGCAAAGAGCATAATCTAAATGCAAATTCCCTACACTATTCCTATCAACACACACAAAAAAATTTAATGCAACATGCATGTATTTCTTTTCGATTTCCCTTAATGTGAATGAGAAAAAAGGAAAACGAATGCACAATCGATCAATAAACCCTTTTCATAAAAATGGCAATTTTGGGACAATTTCTTTTCAAGGAAAGGAAGACTTTACGACACTTTCGTTTTCAAAGAAATGAGGAATTACGAAACTTTCAAAAAAAAGACTAACCATATGCATACATCATTCAATATATCTTTCATGAATGAATATTTGACGACAATTCAATTTTCAAAGGAAAAGACGATTTTATGACACTTTCTTTCGCTAAAGACCAATCAACCAAAAACTAACTTTGGACTATAGATTGAAAATGATGAAGTAAATACATAAGAAACATTTATCAATCCTAGTCTAAGTAGGGCCAGGTAAGGAGATTAAACTATTTTCAGAGACTACACATCATTGACATTTAGCAAACCTTTCAAACAGGAGAAAATTAGCAAAAAACTTCAACTCCTAGATGGGAAACTGACCCTCAAGGGATCAGCGCATGCAGCAGTGAGAGACAGTGTGTTGAATCACACTAGATCTATGCAGGAAGTGCATTTCAACACACTATGTCCTTCATTGCGCTGCGCTAGTGACAGTAATCAATTTTGAAGGCAATTTTGCATAGTTTTGGCTCAATTTTCAATGAAAAAAGACTGAAATTCAATCAACGACCACAAGTACAGTATGTAGAAATGTCTAAAGAGGTTGATAAGCTACTAAGATGGATGATCACTCCCCAGCGGAGTCGCCAATTTGTTTTGGGAAGTTTTAGTGTCTTTGGATAAACGCCTAATCCCCTAGAGTAGTAGCTAAGTCTAGAACAACAGTGCAAAGCATTCTCTACTTTTTCTATGACCAATAGATTAAATAAGAGGTAAATAAGCCTACATGTAACTTTCGCTTACTCCTTATCTCCCTTGACCAATTCCGTCGCTCCTCTCCGTACTTAATCCACTTAAAGAGTACCTGCACACAAATAGAAGACAAAACTCGATCAAAGCATACGATAATGATCTATTGATTAAACATAGCATGGAATCAAGCACATGATACACATATGAAAGCATAAATGAATAACACAAGCATATGGAAAAAGCTTTGAGCACTTTAATAGTAAAAGGAAGAGTTACAACCCAATTTGCTCGATTCAGCATCACTCCTCCAGTTCAATCCCATCCTCTCCTCATAACAAGCAAGACATTTTGACATCATTACAATACTTGAAATCAACTCAAGTCTCATACTAATAGCATCTCCCTCTAATTCAATGATTTCCAACCCAATGAGCCCCTAATCGCTTAGATGAGTGGTCTCTTCCTAGGTGAATGAAGGAAGTTATGCCATAAATGGTGACAATGAATGCCCTCCCAAACTTAGGATTTAGTTCCATGGAGGAAGGGATAAAGGGATTGATGTTCCTTAACTTTCTACCTCATCCAAATATGAGCTCAAAGGAGTAGATAAACTTGGGAAACTTCTAGATGCATCTAATGGATAAGAATATTCCTAAACCCCAATGCAATTTCGCTCAAATTCTCCCAGCGCGGGCCAAAGAGGGCTCAAGTGTGTTGCAAAGTACCCTAACAGTGTATGGACTGCATTTCAACACACCCTAATGAAGGCTTGCCTGCGCTAATCTTCTTAGAGGCAGTTCTTGGATGATTTCAGTCATGGAACTTCTTGGGAAGCTAGGCATTCTGATGGTTGACTTCTTTAGGGCATATAATAACTAAATTAGGGTTTGATGGGCCCTAATGGTATTGATCTGTAAGTTGGGGTTGATGTGCCCAAATGGATCTATAACACTAAGGCAAGCTTGGAACCCAGTGAAGACCAAGTCAAGAGATTTGATTTTGGGTTAGACATTAAAGCAAGTAAGAAAACACAAGCCATAATGCAAAAGATAAATCTCCATCAAATCACAAGTACTTGGGTCAGTGCAAGATGAGCTGTTGTGATTTAGGAGGGAGGCTCCAAAATGAATCCGTCGGCAAAATTTTGGAGGGTGGTTATAGCCACTACAACAGAACCCAAGAGATTAATATGATAAACCCTTCAGATTAATATTATAAACATAAGTGATTATTAATATTATAAACCCGAGGAATTAATAAACCCAAGGAATTTATATTATAAACCCAAATAGTTATAAACATAAGGGATTTATATTAAACCCTAGGATTAATATTATAAAACCTATCAATAATATTATACCCTTAAGGTATTAACCCTTAGATTAATAAACCCAATGGATTGATATTATAAACCCAAGGCATTATTAAACCCAAGGGATTAATACTAAAAACCCAAGGGAATAATATTAAATCCAAGGGATTAATATTGTAAACCCAAGGAATATAAACCCTAAGATAAATATTATAAACCCTAAAACAAACATGGTTGACAATGGTTGATTTTCATACTGAGACAATCTAGTCACAATGCGACGTTGGACCATGGTTGACCATGATTGGTTTTCATATTGAGAAAATTTTTGTCATAATGTGGTGTTGGACCCTGGTTGACCATGGCTGATTTTCATATTGAGATAATCATTGTAACAATGCGACGCTGGACCATGGTTCACCATGGATGACCACGGTTGTCACAATGTGACATTAGACCATTAGACAATCTTTGTCACAATGTGACCATGGTTATTGACCATGATTAACCATGGTTGATTTCATATTGAGACAATATTTGTCATAATGCGACGTTGGACCATGATTAACCATGGTTGATTTTCATATTGAGACAATCTTTGTCACAATGCAACATTGGACCATGGTTGACCGTCATTGATTTTCATATTGAGACAATCTTTGTCACAATGCGACGTTGGACCATGGTTGGCCATGATTGATTTTCATATTGGGAGCATTTTGTCACAATGTGACATTTGACCATGGTTGACCATGGATGACCATGGTTATTGACCATGGATGGCCATGATTGACCATGGTTGACCATGGTTGATTTTCATATTAAGATAATATTATCAGAACGTGATGTTGGACCATGGTTGATGTTCATATTGAGACAATCTTTGTCGCAATGTAACGTTGGACCATGATTGACCATAATTGATTTGCATAATGAAACAATCTTTGTCACAATGTGATGTTGGACCATGGTTGACCATGGTGGACCATGATTAACAATGTTTGGTTTTCATATTGAGACAATCTTTGCTACAATGCGACATTAGACTACAGTTGACCATAGTTCACCATGGTTGTTGAAATGTGGACTATGAGATAATCTTTGTCACAATGTGAGCATGGTTATTGACCATGGTTGATATTCATATTGAGACAATCATCGTCGTGATGTGGAGTTGGGCCATGGTACACCATAATTGACCATGGTTGACCATATTTGACCAATGTTGACCATGATTGACCATCGTTGACCATTGTTGACCATGATTGCTTTCCATATTAAGAAAATCGTTGTCACAAACCCATATTGGGATTATTATAATCCTAAGGGATTAATAAGCCCAAGTGATTAATACTAAAAACCCAAGTGATAAATAAACCCAAGGAGTTTATATTATAAACCCAAGGGATTTATATTAAACCCTAGGAATAATATTATAACCCTATTAATAATATTCTACCCTAGGAATATGAAGGTTGATATTATAAATCCAAGGGATACTAAAAACCCAAGGGAATAATATTAAACCCAAGGGATTAATATTATAAACCCAAGGTATATAAACCCTAAGATAAATATTATAAACCCTAAAACAAACATTGTTGACCATGTTGATTTTCATATTGAGACAATCTTTTCCACAATGAAATGTTGGACCATGGCTGACCATGGTTGATATTCATATTGAGACAATATTTGTCATACTATGGCGTTGGACCATGGTAGACCATAATTTACAATGGTTGACCATGTTTGACCATGGTTGACCATGATTTACCTTAGTTGGCCATGGTGGACCATGGTTTCTTTCCATGTTGAGAAAATATTTGTCATAAACCCATATTGGCATTATTATAAACCTAAGGGATTAATAAACCCAATGAATTTATATTATAAACCCAAGAGATTTATATTAAACCCCAAGAATAATATCATAAACCCTATCAATAATATTATACCCTAGGAATATGAACCCTTAGATTAATAAACCTAAGGGGTTGATATTATAAACCAAAGGAATTAATAAGCCCAAGGGATTAAGACTAAAAACCCAATGGAATAATATTAAACCCAAGGGATTAATATTGTAAACCCAAGCTATATAAACCCTAAGTTAAATATTATAAATCCTAAAACAAATATGGTTGATCATGAATGACCATGGTTGATTTTCATATCATACAATCTTTGTCACAATGCGATGTTGGACCATGATTGACCATGACTGATGATGGTTGACCACGGTTGATTTTCATATTGAGACAATCTTTGTCAAAATGCGATGTTGGACCAAGGTTGACCATGGTTGTCACAATGTGACGTTAGACTATGATACAATCTTTGACACAATGTGACCATGGTTGATTTTCATATTGAGACAATCTTTGTCACAACGTGATGTTGGACCATGGTTCACAATGGTTGACGATGGTTGGCCATCATTGACCACGATTGAAAATGGTTGACCATGTTTCACATATGGTTGATGTTAATATTAACATAATATTTTTCACAATGTGACACTGACCATGGTTGACCATGACTGACCATGGTTGATTTTCATATTAACCATGATTGATTTTAACATTGAGACAATCTTTTTCATAATGCGACGCTGGACCATGGTGGACCATGGTTGGTGGACCATGGTTGACTATGGTTGATTTTCATATTGAGAAATTCTTTGTTACAATGTGACATTGGACCATGGTTGATCATGATTATAAACCCAAGGGATTTATATGAAACCCTAAGATTAATATTATAGACCCAAGGGTATAATAATAATAATAATAATAATAATAATAATAATAATAATAAAATTCA
>APFE030967187.1:338084-354830 GCA_000404065.3 Pinus taeda
TTTAATTATATTATTATTTTTTTTTGTAAGATTGGTAGTTCCTCTATATTCCATTTCAAAAAAGCAGGCAAGTTTTACATCCATATCCACCAGGATCATATGGCCTCAACCTGCCCACTAGGAAACCAAGTTTGTTGGCCATCAGACTGCACTGTATGCCATCCAAAATCTAACAATTATGAGGTTGTCTAGCATCGCTGTATAAGTCTGGTTGTCTTTAATTTTCCTATTGGCTATATATCTATAACATAACGTCAACTTTTCTAAAGAAGAAATTTATACATCTCAAAATTTAAAGAACTACTAGGCATATCATCAATTTACTCACCATATGAGTCTATGGACACTGGATCTTTAGCACTGGATGCTAACAGTCTAGTTTGAGGAAGGCATGGGATGTGCTTCTCGATGTGACTGAGGCGAGCATTTTGTTGTTGGATCTGACATTGAATGAGTTGAAATTCCTTATGAATTTCCTACAAGTCTATTTCAGGCTTGGATGAGCCAGCAAAGCAGGTCATCATGACTTTTTCCACAATGTTTTCCTCATATAATATAAATATACTCTCTATTGATATTGGGTATACCGGCCTCTAGAATGGCCAACGTCCTAGACCAGGGGCTTCTAGTCATCTATTTCCATATTCGTGTTTTTGGCTTGATGTTTTAAATTTGAATCCTACCCTGAAATCAACTCATGAACCTGTGGTGGCATGTTGACTTGATAGGCATGGGAAGACTCCCAAGTAAATGCTGTGATACTTCGATGGCCCCAACCCCTATTTTGACATGGCTAAGACTTTTTACCTCCACACCCCTGCCCACTTCTTTAACTCTAGCCTTGGCCTCCCCCTCATGTATTCCCTCTGCTCAATAAAGCTCGCACCATGAGACTATACTACAAACCACACAAGTGCAATAGAAACTAGAATACGGGTACCACAATCACTACCACCTAGGTCCCCGTCCGAATTAGGGACCAGCTCACAAAGAGATGACCTAGCGTGGAAACGTTACAAATATGAGGGAAATGCATCCCTGTAATAGTAAAATGACATAATATTGTAGGATAATAAGCAATAAGCCCATAAAACAAACTATTCCTCATGGAGTTGACCCAGCCTCAATGAAACAAGCCACCAAAATCCACCCTTGGTTCATAAAACATCCTTGAGATAGGAACTAGTATCAAGATGAGGGATTTCCTATCCAAATTTCCCCATATCAAACCAGGAAGATGGTGTATCACAAAGATTACAAATTGAGAAAAAAACCCTTATACAAGAGACACATACCAAAACCTCATATTCATTCCAAGAATGTATAGACATCAAAGAAAGCATAATTCCATAATAGATAAAAAAGTATTGGATAGTACACATACCACTTATCATAATAAGGGCTTATTGCCTCCCTTACTTCCTAGGAATTCTCATGATTTTCCCATGTCCCCATCTTAGAAACATCCATCCAAATAATTAATAAATAACATTTGAACACATGGGTAAAGGTTTGTTTAGAGCATATGAGATAGACATACCCGCAAGAACTGCTTACAAGTTGGAATTCAATGTTGGACTAGAGAATTCCTTTCACAGTCGCCCTTGAGGTTTTAGAAAAACGATTTACAACAGCACCAAACCATATGAAAGGCTTTGAATCAATCCCTAGAGGTGATCCTTCTAGTCAAATCCCGCACCACACTTTAATTCTAATATCATTCCTTGCCACCTCGCACATGTAAAGGAATGATTGAGGGAAGTCATCCGACCACCCATCGTCATATCTCATAACTCCTCTGACCATGGCACAGATCCCACAGAATTATCTTATTATTATTATTATTTTAATGAAAATATCAAACAAAAATTAAAGAACAAAATATGTTTTGAATAAAATAACTAAAATATTAAATAATAATAACTAAAATAACAAAAAAATATATAATAATGATAATAGTTCAGTTTTTTTTTTTTGGGGGGGGGGGGAGGTTGAGTGAACAGCTAGCGCGAACGAATAGCTAGGGTTTAAGGTTTCTGAGCTCCATGGAGGCATGCAAAGGGGGGAGCTCCACTCCCTCCTACAGGCAGGCAGTGGCCAGTCGAGGTAAGAAACCTATAAAATCTGTCAAAGGACCTTCAGGAGAAAGGAAGAAGAATCTAGAAGAGGATCAATATTTTACCAAACCAAGGGAGGACAATATCACGAAAGAGAATGAGGAAGAAGACAAGAGAAAGGGAGCATAAAACAAGGCTCAGAAGGGGCCATGTAAACCCAAGGCTAAGGTCACTCCCAGAGTAGTTTTAAATGATCCTGCTCTATAGGCGCACAGGGACCACATGCGGACCTATGCTATCATTTGTAAATTCATGGGATTATGGCCCACTGAAAAGGCATTACAAGCATGGATTAAATACCATTGGAAACACCTTAGGTAAAAGGGCTTCTTCATTGTGGTCTTTACAAATATTGAGGACAAAGACAGGGTGTTTGAAGGAGGACCCTACTTCTATGCAGCAGCAGGCCCCTACATGTGGCCATGGATGATGAATTTTGTCCCGAACCGAGAAACCTTTACTTCGGTCCCAGTTTGGGTAAGACTCTACTCCCTACCTCTTGATTACTAGCAAACAGAATCGTTATCTGCCATAGGAAATAAACTAGGGCATTTGGTTAAAGCCTCTAAGGCTACCAGAAGGGGAAAATACACTTCCTTCGCACGAATATATGTGGAGATGGATCTATCGGGAGCCCTACCAGATGAGGTCATCTTGGAAGATTTTGATGAAGAATGGGTGTAAACAGTAGATTATGAACATATTCCTTTCAGATGTCGCAGGTGCCATGAGGATGGGCACCTATTTAGAGACTACCCTCTCAGCAAAATAGAGAACATAAGTAAAGCAACCACAATGAAAGACAATGAAAGCTTTCAAAAAGTGGCACATAGAGGAAAAGGGGGCAAAAGGGGGCCAAAGCAACAACAAGCAGAAGGGCAATAGGCCAGTCTGAACAGGTTCCAAGTTCTCGAAGAAGAGGAAGAAATATCAAAAGCAGATCAGGTAATGGAAGGAAGCTCAGGGGAGAAGGAGAAAGAAGAAGATAGGGGACAAGCACATGATGTTACTAAACAGAAAGAGACAATGCTGAGCGATGGAGAACTTGAGATGGATCAAGAAATGACTTAGAGTGAGATGGAAATGGAGGATCATGAACTGCAGGAGATTCTGGACAGAGAACACCTAGATCTGGAAGGATTCTTGAAACAGGGAACCACAGGACGGGTAGACTCATTACCTCAAGAAGAGTTCAACATAGTACAACATTTGTTCCTATGGAAAACTCGGGCCAAAGGGCTGGAAAGGCAAAGAAACAACGAAAGGCAGGGCAACGAAGGAGTGAAAACTATGAAAACCACATTAGGATTAACTCCCAGAAACCTAGGAAAGAAAAGAGACAGGAAAAAGCAGAACGAGCTATTAAGGAATGTGGAAAGCTAATGATAGATTCAGGTAAGATGAAAGACCTAACCAGTTATTCCTTTACAAATCTTTAATAATGAGTTTCACATCTTGGAATATGAGAGGTTTAGGTAGTAAAAGAAAACAAAGAATACTTAGCAATAGAATGAAACAAGAAGCATCGGATATGATCTTTATCTGGGAAACTAAATGTTCCATTCAAAAAATCAAAGAAATTCATAGCAAATGGCTCAATAGGTTTGAGTTTCTAGAAGTTAAAGCAAATAATACAGCAGGAGGCAAACTCACTCTTTGGAACCTCCAAAATATTGGCATAATAGATGCTGAGGCATCTAGGAATTATTTATCAGTTGTTATTCAACCTGTGGGAAACAGTGAGACTTATTTGGTCGCGAATGTTTATGGCCCACAAAGACTGGATGATAAACTCATATTTGTAGATTCTCTTGTAGAACTAAAAGATAGACATGCAGGAGTTCCATGGATCATGGGTGGGGACTTCAACATGATCAAATCACTTTCGGAAAAAAAAAGGGGGAACAAGAACTTTAAGCAAAGATTCTATAGCATTTCAAACTTTCATAGATAATATGAAGCTTGTTGACACTGATATGAGTAATGGCCTCTTTACATGGAATAACAAGAGAGGAGGGGAGTCTCAAGTAGCCTCAAAGTTAGACAGATCCATAATTTCAGAGGACCTTATGCTCACAGACAAGGAAATGATAGTGAGAATTCTCCCCTTTGGTGGCTCGGACCATTGGCCTGTACAAATGGAGGTATAGGGCATTGGTACCCCCAAGAACAGACCTTTCAGATTTGAGAATATCTAACTAACCCACCCAAATTTTATCAGCAATATAGCAAGATGGTGGAAAGAAGATCTGCATATTCAGGGAACAACAATGTTTCTGCTCCACAAAAGACTAAAATACATCAAGCTCGGACTCAAAGACTAGAACAAGAATGAATTTGGCAATATTTTTACAGCGAAAAAAGATGTTGAAGATAAAATGCAGACACTCAATCAAACTCTTATCACAGATGGCTTTGATAGAGTCAGAGATGAACAAGTCACCAAACTTCATCAAGACTGGGAGAACTTATGTAAACAAGAGGAAATATATTGGAGACAAAAATCTAGAGTTTAATGGCTAAAAGAAGGGGAATGAAACACCAGTTTTTTCCACAGATCCACCATGGAGAACAAATCCCATAATAGGATCTCTTCGATTAAGGATGAGGGAGGTCATCTTTGCAATTCCCATGAAGAGATAGAAATTGTGTCAGTGCAGCACTTTCAAGGTATAGCAAAGGAGACCATTGCAGAAAGAGATTATTTTATCAGGGACTTAACAAGGCACATACCTAGGCTAGTATCAAGAGAGGATAATTTCAATCTCAATAGGCCAGTGACTGAAGAGGAGGTCAGTGAGGCTGTTAAGGAAATGCAGAATGGAAAAGCGCCAGGCCCTGATGGTTTCAATGTGGATTTCTTTAAAGCCTATTGGAGCATCATTAAACAAGATATCATGAATGTAGTGGAGGATTCCAGGTTGAACAGAACCATTCTGAAGGCACTCAATACTTCCTTCATCTCCCTGATCCCCAAACAGGATAATGCTCAGACTCCTGACAGGTTTAGACCCATAGATTTGTGCAATGTGGTGTATAAAATAATATCTAAAGTTTTTTCCAATAGACTCAAACCCCTTCTTCCTACTCTAGTTTCTGTGGAGCAACCAGGTTATGTGGAGGGTAAACAAATACTCAATAACATCATTCAAGCGCATGAAGTGGTGCATTCATTGTTAAGAAATAGGAAGGCGGGAATGATTATGCAATTGGACCTTTCCAAAGCTTATGATAAGTTGAATTGGACCTATATTAGGAAGGTCCTTCTAGCCTTTGGCTTTGATCATAATTGGGTAAGATGGGTTATGGCACTGGTCACTTCTTCTAGCTTCTCAATTTTGGTCAATGGTTCTCCTTCCAAGACCTTTACTCCTTCAAGAGGTCTCAGACAGGGAGATCCGATCTCTCCCTTTCCCTTTATCCTCATGATGGAAGGATTTGGGCAGTCTATCAAGCATGCAAAAGAAGGAGGTAGCATCAAGGGTATCCAACTTTCTGAAACTGGATAGGCTTTGTCCCATCAACAATTTGTTGATGAAACTAGGTTGCAAGGAGTCCCCACGGTAAAAGAAGCTCTTGCTTATAAAAAAATCCTACATGAATTTGCCATGGCCACAGGAATGGAGGTAAATATATCCAAATCTAAGATTTTTTTCTTTAATACCAATATCGTTATTCAGATAAATATCTTCAGAATTCTGGGCATTCAAAGGAAGGTCCTTCCTTCCAAGTACCTGGGAGTTCCTCTAACTGATAAACCTTTGCACAAAAGCATCTGGGAGCTGGTAATTAATAACATGTAGGATAAAATCAGAAAATGGACTATCAGATCTTTAAACTTGGCAGGTCGGTTGGTGCTTACAAAATCTGTTTTGCAATCAATCCCCATTTTCATGCTTTCAACACTTCCAACTCTAAAGGGAGTTTTACAACAATTTAGAACCATTCAAAGAGACTTTCTTTGGGGTAAGGGGGAGGAGAGAAATAAATGGGCCTTGGTAGCCTGGGATAAGATTTTCAAACCGAAAACCCATGGGGGTCTTGGATTGGATGATCCATATGTACTCATTAAGGTTTTAGGGGCAAAATTATGGTGGCATTGGGTAAAAGATCTAAAGGCTCAGTGGGCTAGTATATGGAAAGAAAAATATGTCAGCGCTTGGCAAGATAATGATCACATAAAGATGACGGGAATCATAAAAGGATCCCACATTTGGAATAAGGCCTTGGAGAAGAGAGGCTTAGTGCAGAAAAATAGTTTCTGGGAAATCAAAGAAGGAGACCTTGCCCTATTTTGGGAGGATAAATGGCAACAAGAACCTACATTGTTAAGAGAGGACTTTCTGGACCTCAAGAAAGAAACGGATACCAAAGGGTTTTTCAGGGTTAAAGATTTTTTGGAACAAACCAGTATTGAAGAAAAATGGAGACCTGGAAGAATATAGAATTTGGGGATGACAACCCCTTGAAAGAAAAAGCAGATGCACTACTAACAATTTTGGACCAAAGGAAGATTCTTGTTTCAGAGGGGAATGACCAACTTAGATGGGGCAAAAATAAAGAAGGTACCTTCAATATTAAGGAAGCCAAGAAGATATTCCTTGAGCTGGATTCCTACGTACCGGACAGGGTTTGGCAGAACCTTTGGAGGCATCAAGGTTTGATGAAAATTAAACTCTTCATGTGGTTGGTACATCATAAGAAAATTCTGACTTGGGAAAATATTCGGAAGAGGAGTGTTCTGGGACCTTCTAGATGCCAGCTCTGTGAAGCCCAAGAGGAGACAATGGAGCACCTTCTCAATGACTTCATCTTTACCTCTAGGTTGTGGGACACTTTTGCCACAATTTTCCAACAGACGTACAGGGACAAAGAAAGCATTATCAACACCCTAAATAACTGGAGACGAAACTTCTCTGAGTATGAGTTTCTTCGCTTAGCTTGGGTTTTAATTCAAAGCTTCATAATTTGGAATGTTTGGAAAAAAAGGAACAATATAATCTTCAAAAATGTTCACAGCACAACCCAACGCATTTTTGAGCAGATCTTAAGATAGCTCAAGGAGACGGTTAGTACTATTGTGCAAAACTACCCAAAAAATCCACCTTTAGAAAATGAGATGTAGATACTTCGTCAGCTAGGTATGTAGGGGCTTATACCACAGGGAATGGATAGGAAGGTTACGCATCTGGCAAATAAGCCAGATTATTGGCATCCTCCCCCTCAGGGTTTTCTGAAATTCAACGTTGATGGGGCCTCAAAAGGCAACCCAGGTCTTGTTGGTTTTGGAGGAGTGCTACGGGATGAAAATGGTTGTATTGTTTTTATTTCCATTGCCATCTGGGAAAAGCTACAAACAATATGGCTGAATTAATGGCTCTTGAGCAGTGTTTAGATTTCCTCAAGCAGGATAACCTCCAGAATATTATTATTGAAGCCGATTCTAAGTTGATCATTAACTCGGTTAAAAGAATTTGTTGTGGCAGAGAGCCGGAAAAAGTCTCAGGTCATTGGAGGTTGATCCAGGTATTTCAAAGGATCCAATTTCACCTCCTAGACTTACGCATAGTGAGTTTCACTCATGTGCGAAGGACGACCAATAAATTGGCGGACATTCTAGCCAATCAAGGAGTGGTTTGCAACAAAAACAGGGTCAAGTTGATTTGGTGAGAGATGCCTCAGAACAGATTAAGGGAGCAGTGTTTTAGTTAGGCAGATGAGGACAATAAGGTATTTTGAAATGGAGCCACAAAGACAGGATCTGGTTGACTCTTATGCAAAGCTATGACACAAGTAAGGTCACTTTTGGTATGCAGGTCTATGATTGGCAACAGCGGACCAGAAGTTTTAGGGGGATAGCTGGAAGAAGGGATATTCATCTTCCTTTGGCCCGAGCACCGGAATCCAGACTTTCGCAGCAGTCGCAAAACCGTTCTTTTTTTCCTGCGGTAGCTTTACCGCCCTCGAAGTGGTTTCCGATGTATCGCACCCCTTCATGCCAGAAGTGGTTTTTCTCATTTGGAAGCGATTCCACTCACCATGCAACACGTGGCTCAGAGTGGGGAGGAAATACCACCCTCATCGCGCAGTAATTATCGGTGAGTGCCGAGCGATATGATTCGTAACCGTTGGATCAATCGTGGTCAATCTACGGCTAGGATCAATCGTGCTTGTTGGTGGGTCCAAAACGGAGGTTAAGTTTCGAGCTGCTCGCATGACCTATCTGGAATCGTGCGCATATGGCATATTTCGGGAGGTGAAAATGAACGATGGTTATGTTAAAAATGGACCCAATAGAATTATTAATTATGGTCTACTAAGTTCATCAAGTTTGATTTGCTTGTTAAACAGTGCGCTTGTTGGCCACCCGAAATGTTTCTCATCTGCTGGATCTTTAGCTTAGGATCTAATGGCTAGTTTTGGGTTAAGCCTTTTGTACACTATTTCTTTTTCTTCAATTGAATAGAAGGATCCGCTCTTGCCTTAGCAAAAACAAATAATGATAATAATTTATGAATCCTAGGAAAAATATAACAATTCATAAATTCTAAGCCATAACAATGATAAAGTGTTAAAAATAATAAAAATAACAATTATAAATATTTAAACACACTTCCAAAAGGAAAAAAAATTATAGGCATCTGTATAAGAGTTTATTTATTTTTATGTCTACATGATCCATGAGCACTAAATATTGGATCCATATCTTGAGCATACATCATCGTTTTTAACAGTGGAAGTTATGTTTAATGTAGATCTCATTAGAAAATAAGAATTTATAGTAAACCTTAGGGCATTTGTTGAAGGGTGATAATTTGATAAAAACAAATTAATAGCCATTAAGAGAGCCTACTTACTTTATAAGGTTCTAGGTACATGCATATCTAGAATAATGTCATCCAGCATTTATTATATACTATAAGAAATCTATGAGTTGAAGCTTCCTAAAATCCATAAAATTGAAAAGTGAAAAGGAGTTACTAATGAATATCATCAAGTATGTTATTATTTTCTAAGATATTGATAGTTCAATTTATCGTTCAAACCATGCAAAAATGCATGAAATAATAGATGTTAGAGCATACTCCCTAATGGATAGAGATAATTATAACAAGAATTATGTTGTCTTCTTTACAACTTTCTTAGATGTCAATACTATAACCATGTCATGACATACAACAAATTATCAATCCAACAAATTAACTATGAACCAATATGTTTAGTTACTTTTTAGGAAATAGTATATATGAACATGGAGAAAGAAAAATAACTTCATTTCCATGGTTTAATAAATATTTTGTTTATTTTTCAAAATTATTATTAAAACAAAATTATATTTAATTTTTACTATTTTTTTTTTCAAAATGTGGAAAAACCTATCAAACTCAGGTGTCAAACCAACAGTGAGTTCAGCCATCTCTGGCTACTATCCGCGAATGTCGGTTTGACTCATCACTGTTATCAAGGAAAACCACGCCACCTGTAATAACCCACTGGTGGTCCGTAAGGCAGCAGGCTTTCACTCCTGCCAGATGCCTCTGGGTCTTGGGCCGTTAACCTGTTTCCTTACGTCCGAGGAAGACGAGCTCTTAGCCAAGCAGAAGCAGTTTTACGGCATACTCCAAGCCAACTATTATACTTATAACCTCTTACTAATTATTATTATTTTTGCAAATTTAAAAATATATATATAATAAAAAAACAACATTACAATGGGTGTGAAATTCAAACAAAAATTATATACAATTAATTGCAATAACAATTTTCATATCAAGAAACATCAAATATCCCTACACTCTATGAATTTAAGAATGAATTTAAAAAAAACAAGTATACACACTTGTCCAAAAGAAAGTCATTAAATATTAACACTTAAATGATGTTGATTTCATTAAAATCAGTGTTTTCTCCCTTGAAATAAAACTGATTCGAAATACCTGTGCTTGATACTATGAAAGTGATTCGAAATCCATGTGGTTGATACTATGAAACAGATGGTCTTCTGGTTCGTTTGTAGGGAGACGAGTGATGAGTTTGATGTGTCAGTGCTTTTACGGAGTCAATCAAATTTTGTATTCGTTTTTTTTCGAAGTTTTAAAAATACTTACAAATTTTAATCCTAACGGAGCTTTTAGAATTAAAATTTTTATTAATGAAAAAAAAATAAGAACGTTTTTTTCCAAAAATATATTAATTTCCTCGACTTTTTGCTCACTCTCTTTTAATTTTACATTATTTTTTTAAGGATTATTTTACATAAGTAGTGTACAACAAAATAATTTGGAATTGGTTATTTCAACTCCATACCCAAAAAGAAACTTTTTAGATTTGTGAAATGGTTGAAAAACGTTAATCAATTGTACCTCTCATCTGTCTCAATAGAAAGGGAAAGCTAATAACGTCAAGGGAGTTGAGCAGATCTCTACCCCTAAACCCATGCAAATCCCTATACGGTTAGGTCACTTTTTCAGGAAATTGAATCCACGGATCCAGGACCTACAAAGGTTCAAGAGTTTCGCCAGGCACAGGGCCACGTTTCGAATAAATCGCCACCACGCTATGAGCGGCAACCAAATTTCACCGCCACGAAACTATTTTTTTTTCGATCGCTTCTCTCTCCCTCGCGCCGCAACCGTCAATCTACGACTCAGATGAAGCATATTCCATGCATATTCAACCCAGATTGAATCTTACCCATCCAATTAAATAAAAAAAAGGTCAACAACGCACCATCTACCCAAAGTAAAAAAAGAAATGCCTATCGCGAATTATAAAGTAGTAAAAGAAAAATAATAATAATAAATATTGAAATAATTAATTTAATTTTAAGTACAAAGTATTGAAATATTAAATCTACATTGAGATGTACCATATGCCTGAAGTCTCGAGCGTGGCAAGAACTTGAGGAAGGTGAACTCAGTCAACATTGCACATCAATCAATGATGAAGATAACCACTCTACCGAACAATAACTATTCGTGTACCAATCATCATTTCAAGGTTGATTCTCTGCTAAGTGGGAAGGACAGGTGGATGGCACTCGAGTACGATCTCATCCTTGTCTCGCCTGATTCTAGAGCCCGCGATGCCACCTCCCCTCTCCCTTGTGCGACCATCACCTCACAATCACATCCTCTCTGCCCTGTCATTCCTCCACCACCCTTCATTAGATCTTCGCATGCTTCCCCTTCATGCCCCCTCTCCCTTATTATGGCCTCCCTCCATCACCCTACTTCTATAAATTTACCCCTCCCCCTTCCCCCCCTCATTCTTCTCTTTGCCATTACCCCTCTCTGTTGGTCCTTTGCTCTCTGGTTCCCCTCACTCTCCAGCCCTTTTGCTTCTCTCATGGCTCCAAAGAATCGCTCCACCCCTAGTTCAAGTCGGGGAGGTGTGCGCAGTCACGCAGCCTCCCGCTGGCAATCCCTGGGCCCAACCCCTACCACTCGTGCGGAGACATCTACTAGGCACGTGGCTCTGTACTACGTGGCGACGATTAATCCAGAAAATCAGCAACGAATTTTAGATTTAGAAGCCCAAGCAAATGTTCTTCGTAGAGAGGTCTCTACTAAGGAGGTTGACACCGACTTTGCCTAGATTTCGGACCCTGCTTTCACTTGGGCGCACGAAAACCTTTACGTGCGTACTATCGAAACATGGTGGCAAATGAAAACCATCATGGGGCTCACAATGCACGAACAAGAGGAACGCACCAAGGCTCTGGAAACAAAGATTGACCGACTTACTGAGAAGTTTGTGATGTATGTTGAAGCGATCCACCACTGCAGATTCATCACTCAGGATGCTCTGCATTACACTGTTATGAAGAAGAAGGCAACAATGAAGGTCCATTCGACTGTTGAAGGATCCCTTAGCATCAAGAAAGAGGACGCTGGGGCCACCACGAGTCGACAGATCACCACCGTGCAATAGGAGGGAAGCTCTAAGGAGACTCTGATTCATCTGGATGAGGATCTAGTCACCACCAACCAAGAGTGATGTCGACGCCTTCCTTCCTTGTTTTTCTTCCTTTGTTTATGTTCTTCTTCCTCCGCAAAAGGCTTTCTGTCGCGGAGGAAAACAACAGCTGCTTGGTAGGCCACAATAAGGCTTTCTTCTCTTTTCTTGGCTTCTATACTTTCAATTTTGAGAATGTTGTAAACAGGGCACCTCTTGGTTTCCACCTATGTACTTAGAACCCTCTTTTTCATGATCGTACTATAAAAAACAATTCTATGGCCATCACAAAAAATTCGATTAAGTCTTGTATAAGGGGTTCTCTCCCACACAACCCAAATTTTATAATATGACCGTTTACAAAGTAATATATTTTATCTTATTTATAAAAAGAAAAAAATCTACATTGAAATAATAAATCCTTATTATGGAACAATAGAAAATATGTTTAAAAAAACAACTAAAAGAAATAACATTGTTTCTATGAAGGCAATAAAATAGTTTAAACAAAGTACAATGCACTACTATGTTTCTATGAAGACAGTAAAATAGTTTAAACAAAGCACAAGAGATAGAGAACAAAGATAATTTAACTTTATATAAGCTGAAATGAACAAATGAAAATGTCATTCAATTTTTTCTTAATCAAAATTTATAAACAAAAATCACTATACTAAATACGGTTAATGAAAGTAATCGAAACAACATCGTAATATCGCAATTTTTTAAAACTAATAAAAAAGTTACAACATCGAATAATTTTGCCATAACTCATGATTGAACAAAGTGTAAAAAAAATAAAAGTACGATGGGGAAAAGACAGTACGATTGAGACAAAAGCAAAGAGAATCTGAAATTATAATTGTAAATGGAGTATTAAGATATTAATTATACATATAATAATAAAATATAAAATATATGTTAAAAATGGATTATCTTCATAAAAATGCGTTAAGGTTCAAGAGTACTTCACAAATCAATAATTAAAAAGATATATTTAATATATTGTAAATGGAGTATTAAGATATTATTATACATATAATAATAAAACATAAAATATATGTTAAAATGGATTATCTTCATAAAATGTGTTAAGGTTCAAAGTACTTCACAAATCAATAATTAAAAAGATATATTTATGTTAAATGTGAAGTCAAATTCACGCAGGATTCTAAATTTTTCTAGATCAGATCTTTTTAGATCTCTAGGATTTTAGATCTTTCGTCATTGCCATTAGTTTCTAGATCATTCCAGATCTCCATCTGAATCACATATAGGATTCTAGATCCTTCTTTTGCCTCTATAAATTTGTAATTTATTTGGCCAAGGAAAGCAAGCCAAGGTCTAGGGTTGTTATGTAATGCAAAGTGATTTCTGTTCTCTAGTGATTGTTTTATCTATTCCGCTCTTTCTGATTGAGTAATCTTGTTGTTTCTCCATTTGTCTGCCTCTAAAATTATTCTTTGCTATTATCGTCTAAGTCTCTGAGTATGAATCTGCTGCGAGTTATGTATGCTCTGATCAGACAACTGGTATCAGAGCTAGGGTCGAATATCCACTGTGCAAGCCACTTAGTGCCATCGTCTTACTCTAGCAGTGTTCGTTAAAACGTTGGTTGTTACCCCTGGAGCTGTTGAAGGATCTGTCCAGGAAATAGCTGAGGAACGCTGGAACTAAAAGGCAGTTGCTGCAAGAAAAACAAGGTTGTGGATCTATGTTGAAACGTGGAGATCTGTGGAGTTTGGAGTTGAAACGTGGTGTTCGTAAATTTTTTTTAGATCAAGCTTACACGTATACGTCAAGTTTTTTCTCAAACCAACATATGTACGTGTGAAATATGAAAAGGTTAAAACATTATATATGTTTTTATATTTTTTATGAAAATAAATAATTATATGTTGGAATTTTGAAAAGCATATTTTAAAAGGAGCAGGAATTTTGAAAAGGGTATTTTAAAAGGAGAAAGAGTAATAATTAAAGTTTTATTTTTAAGTGGAGTTTTTGTGTAATTTGATTGAAAATGGAAATCACAGATGGAGGATAAACTGATTTTAAAGGATCAGTATTTGCCGATTGAGGGCACAAAAAAGAAACCCTCATCGATGACAAATGAAGAATGGAATAAGCTAGATAAAAAGGCGATTGCAACAATCCGAAAATATTTAGAAATAATGTTTATTTCAATGTGTCTGGAGAAAAGACAGCTGAAGGATTATGGAAGAAGCTCCATGATCTATATGAGAAGAACACGACATCAAACAAAGTGTTCTTGATGAAAAAAGCTTTATAATCTCAAAATGAAGGAGGGTGCTTCAGTTGCTGAGCACTTGATTGTATTTAATATTATTACTAATCAGCTTGCCTCTATTAAAATCATTTTAGATGATGAAATTAGAGCTATTTTGCTAATGTGTTTTGTGCCAGACAGCTGGGAAAATTTAATTTTAGCTATAAGCGCTTCAACAACTGCACGGACCCTGAATTTTGATGATGTCAGCAACAATTTAATGAATGAGGAGCTGCAACACAAGTCAATTGCATAAAACTAAGGAGGAGAGGCTCTAGCTCTAGCTGATCATGGTAGGAGAATGGATCGAGCCCAGCAAGGGTGATCAAGATAGAGAGGTCGATCAAAATCAAGGAGAGGCATAATCATCTGCGTTCATTGTGTCAAACCCGGGCTCATGAGGAAAGAATGTTGATTCTGGAAGAAAGGACAAAAGGATCATAGACCATCTAATACAAATCACAAGTCATCCAACACAAATGAAGGTGAGACTACTGTTGTAGCCACAGATGGTGATGTGTTGTTTACTGTTTCAGTAGAGGATGCATGTGTATATACATCTAGCAGTAGCTTTGATTGGATCCTTGACTCTTGGGCATCTCACCATGTAACCCATGCAAAGATAGTTTTGTTTCATATAATCCTGGTGATTATGGTAGAGTGCATTTGGGGAATAATCATTTTTGCAGTATTGTTAGAGTGGGAGATGTCCAGATCAAGATGAAAGATGAACAAGATATATTATTGAAACAGGTCAGGCATTTACCAGAAATGCGCATGAGTTTAATCTCTATGGCACGACTGGATGATGAAGGCTATTCGACAAGCTTTGGAAAAGGAGACTGGAAAATTAGCAAAGGTGCATTGGTCATGGCCAAAGGACCCATAACATGAACATTATACACATTGAAGACATTGATAGGAAAATCAAATTTGGCTGCTATCACAAAAAAAGGAAGTTCAACAGATCTGTGGCATAAGCGTTTGGGTCACATGAGCGAGAAGGGCTTAAAAATCCTTGATGGTAAAAATTTATTGCCAGGTTTGAAATCCTACAATCTTGATCTTTGTGAGCATTGTAAATATGGTAGACAAAGAAGGGTTTCGTTCCTTAGAGGTGGTCATGACAAAAAGAAAAATGTGTTAGAATTGGTACACTCATATGTGTTTGGGCCTGTTAACATCAAATCATTAGGAGGAGCATCATATTTTGTAACATTTATAGATGATGCATCCAGGAAGGTTTAGGCATATCCTATGAAAAATAAAAGTGAAGTGTTTGGAATATTTCAAAAATTCCATGTTGTTGTTGAAAGAGAGACTAAAAAATTGCTGAAGTGTTTAAGAACATATAATGGTGGAGAATATTGTTCAAATGCATTTAAGGAATATTGTAACAAGTTTGGCATAAAGCATGAGAAGACTGTGCTTGGTACTCCTCAACAAAATGGTGTCACAGAAAGGATGAATTGCACCATTATGGAAAAGGTGTGAAGTATGTTGTCCAATTCCGGTTTGGAGAAGAATTTTTTGGCTGAAGTAGTCAGGACTGCTTGCTACCTCATAAATAGAACTCCAACTACAGCCTTGGATGGTGGTATCCCTGAATAATTTTGGACTGGTAAGAATTTGAATTATTCTCACTTGAAAATATTTGGATGTGAAGCATTCGTACACATTCCCAAAGAAAATAGAACTAATCTAGATGATAAATCTATGAAATGCATTTTTTTGGGATACGCGGATGAAGATTTTGGTTATCGTTTATGGAATCCAGTCAAACATAAAATTATTAGAAGCAGGGATGTTATATTTAATGAGTCAAAAATGTTCAAGAGGACTCTAGATGAGTTGGAGGTCAAGAAGGTTATTGACATGTTTGAAGAGCAGCAGGAAAACATACCACCAATACAAGAAAATGAACAGCAAATTCAGGAGCATGAAGAACAACAAGTGGAAAATGATGAACAACAAGAAGAAGGAATCTTGCAGGAACCTTTACAGGAGATTCAACCTGATAATGCACCACCACAGTTGGCTCGTAGATCTTCTAGGCCTTATAAGCTTTTACAAAGGTATCCTCCTTCAAACTATATTTTGTTGATTGATGAAGGTGAACCTAATTGTTTTCAAGAAGCTTGTAAAGTTGATCACAGTAAAGAATGGAAGAAGAAATGAACTCTTTGTAGGAAAATAAAACTTGGGAGTTGGTAAACCTCCCAAAAGGCAAAAAGGCTTTACAAAACAAATGGGTGTACAGGATTAAGCATGAAGGTGATGAAAAGAAGGAGAGGTATAAAGCAAGGCTGGTGGTGAAAGGTTTTGCCCAAAAATAAGGTATTGACTTCACTGAAATTTTCTCACCTGTTGTTAAAATGTCATCCA
>APFE030967193.1:0-10674 GCA_000404065.3 Pinus taeda
CATTAAAAAATCCTTCACAACTGCCTTTTGGACATTGGAGCTAGCCATAATCTAATGCCCAAGGTTGTCATGGATGAGTTGGGTCTTGATATCACCAAACCTTATCATGACCTATTTTCTTTTGACTCTAGAAAACTGAAATGCCTGGGATTAATCAAGGAACTAGCCATCACTTTGTCTTAGCTGCCCATGAATAGCATGATGATGGATATTGTGGTAGCAGATGTACCCCCCAAGTTTGGCATGTTACTTTTCAGAGGTTCGATCAAGAGATTAGGTGGATCATTACAAAATGATCTATCCTATGCTACTGTCCCAGTCTTCGGAGGTGAGAGAAAGAGATTACACACAGAAGCTCAGTTGGCTTATATCATCAGTGATGAGAAGAATCCCACTAATCATCCCATCTATGTTGTTGACAATGATTTTGGATTATGTATTCGTCATATTGAAAAATCCCAGTTGGTCTCCACACAGCTTATAAAACCAGTTTGCCATATCGTTGAGGAAGAAGGCCCACGGATTTGGGACATGTTCTTTGATGGGGCTTGCTCTAACGAAGCTGCATGGGCAGGTGTAGTCCTTGTGTCCCCCACACAAGAATACATTCATTTATCTTTCAAATTAACCTTTGAGGTCACAAATAACATAGCAGAGTATGAAGCTTTGGTTCTGGGCTTAAGCGCTGCTAAAGAAATGGGTATCAAAGGCCTGAAAGTGTTTGGAGATGCAAACCTCATCATTCAGCAAGTCAATAAAGTATTTCAAGAAAAGCATCCAAGACTGAAAGCATACAGACATGAGGTATGGAGGCTTAAGGGTTGTTTTAATGATTTCAACATTTCTTATATTCTGAGAATGAAGAGCGATCTTGCCGACTCCCTTGCTACGTCTGCTATCACGTTTATTTCTCCTTTGCCTCCTAATTTGACGTATGAAGTTTAGGTAAGATATAGACAGTCTCTACTTGACAATGTCAAATACTGGAGAGTTTTTGAAGACGGTGAGGAAACTAATAGGTTTTTACAAGTCGTTGAGAAATTTTCTGAAACGCACATCGACCAAGAAAATGAAACCATGGAAAAATGCAACCAGTCCAAGCTAAAGGATGAGATCGACCGAGGAGGCATTGTCCAATTACCTAGTCATCATATTCCAAAAGGATTGGTGCCTCTAGAGAATTTGTTCAATCATAACGATGTGCCTTATAAGATTGCCAAGATAGAAAATGTGTCTGTTGTTTGTAAACATAATATAGGGATCCCACCCCGTCCGAAATTCATCAATCTATCCACTCATTTGTGTTCCACCTAGAATTATGAGGATTGCACCCTAATAAAGAAATTCGCTGATATTCTTGCCTCGGAATACTGTGATCTTAAAGCTTATGACACAAAGATCATTCAGCATAAGATTCGACTGGAGAAGAACACCACCCCTTTTAAGCAAAAATTAAGACTTATGAGCTCTCTCTTCTTGCCTTTGATTGAGAAAGAGATCAAGAAGCTGTTGGATGCCAAAATCATAGTTCCTTTAAGGTATTCAAAGTGGATAGCTAACCTTGTGGTAGTAAGAAAGAAAAATGGAGAGATCAGGCTTTGTGTTGACTCCAAAAATCTGAACAAGTGCTCTAAAAATGATAACTACCCCCTGCCTGAGATGGAACACTTGCTGCAAAGCATTTTAGGGGCCCGAGTAATGTATTTCTTAGACGGATTTTTAGGTTACAATCAGGTTGTTGTGCATCCAGAAGATCAGGAAAGGAACGACTTCACTACTCCTTGGGGCACTTTCATGTACTCCAAGATGCCTTTTGGATTGATGAATGTTGGGGCTAGTTTTCAAAGGGCCATGGACATAGCCTTTGTGAGAGAGAAGGACAAGTTTGTCCTTATTTATCTTGACGACATAATAGTCTTCTCTAGCAGTCACAAAGACCATTTGTAGCATTTGAAGAAGGTCTTCCTAAAGTGCAGACAGTTTGGAATTTCAGTGAACCCGAAGAAGTCACAATTTACTCTAGAGGAAGGCAAGCTTCTGGGAGATATTGTTTCTGCTGAAGGTGTGAAGATTGATCCAACAAGAGTTCAAGAAATTCAGACATTGTCCATCCCAAGGTCAAAAAGGTACATTCAATCCTTCCTGGGTAAGATTAACTTTGTAAGGAGGTTCATTCCAAACTTTGCAAAGTTAGTAAAGCACATCACTTCCATGCTGAAGAAAGGATCAAAAATAAAATGGACAGATGCTTCAAGAAGCTCTTTTGAAGCCATCAAGCAAGCTATCATGGAAGCTCCCATTCTAATAAGCCCAAATTACACTAAGGATTTTTGTATCTTCTCTTTTGCCTCTTATGATACACTTGTAGCAGTTTTGCTGTAGAAAAATGATGAAGGCATGGAGCACCCCATGGCGTTTTTCAAAAAAACTCTAAGGGATGCTAAACTAAGGTATGACTTTATTGAAAGACAAGCTTATGCTCTCAAAAAACCTTTAAATGCATTCAGAATTTATATTTTTCATTTCCAAAGTGGTTTCATATGTATGTTTGGCCTCAGTAAAGGATGTCTTAACTCACCCAGATATTGATGGAAAGAGAGCTAAATGGATTGCAAAATTCATAGAGTTTAACATAGAGGTGAAGCCCACTATGCTTGTCAAAGGCCACGGCTTGGCCAAAGTTATGGTTGAAGAAAATTGTAGCTTGTTAAAAATAAATTGCATGGGTCTAAATTCAGATGATGAGCAGATAGAGGGAGCAGCAGAAGAAAAAAAGTAGAATCAGTCTCTGGTTGAAAATCTAGCCACCTTTGAATGGTATTACATCACAGTTCATTTTTTGCAAAAGCTAGAAGTCCCTTCAGGGCTTAGCTCAAGTCAATCTTGAGCCATTAAACTCCGATCAGCTAAATTATGCATAAATAAAAATATGCCTTATTGTAAATACCCATCGGGAATCGTCTTGGGATGTCTACATAAAGAACAAGTTGCGGAAGTCATACACCAGTTCCATTCTAGCATCTGTGGAGGGGATCATTATTGGAGGACCACAACTCACAAAATTGTGAGGTCTAGGTATTATTGGCCTACTCTATTATGTGATTTGTTTTCTTTTGTGAAAGCTTGTGACAAGTGTCAGAGGTTTGCAGGAAGACAACAGCTAAAATCTATGCCCTTGAAGTCAATACATGTCAATGGTCCCTTTCAGTAGTGGGGCATGGACTTTATAGGTGAGATCAACCCACATTCCAGTGGTCAACACAAATGGATCTTACTAGCCAATGATTATTTCACCAAGTGGACTGAGGCTATACCCACTAAGAATGCCAATCATCAAGTTGTCATAAATTTCTTGAATGAAAATATTTTCACGAGAATTTGTTTCCCAACCAAACTAGTCACTGATAATGTAGTATCTTTCAAGGCAAAAGAATTGGTGGACATGTGTGAATCCATGGGCATTCAAGTGGTGCATTCTACGTCATATTATCCTCAAGGCAATGGCCTGGCAAAATCATCTAACAAGAGTCTGGTAAGGGTAATCAAAAAATTGTTAGAGGACAAAGAAAAGAGGTGGCATTCCAAGTTGAAGTTTGCACTATGGGCTAACATAGTTACCATAAAAAATTCCATAGGGAATTCTCCATTTAAACTGGTTTATGGCACTGATGTTGTTTTCCCTATCCAACTGGTTCTCCCTGTGGCTAAAATCTTGCAAGAAGAACAAGATGAAGAGAATTACATGGTAAGAAGAATGAATAACCTGGTTGAACTATAGCAGATCAGAGAGTAGCTAGTCGAGAAGTCAAAGGCTCATCAAAAGACAATCAAAGAAACCTTTGATAGGAAGGCAAAAGTGGAAAATTTCCAAGTTGGTGATTGGGTGTTTAAATGGGATGCATTTAAGGAGAAGAAATATAATCATGGCAAGTTTCGCTCTTTATGGATAGGTCCTTTTGTCATCGCTCAATTTCAGCAGAAAAATACATTCATTCTGCACAGTCTGGAAGGAGGAGATACTTTTGGCAGCCAAGTAAATGGGCGTTAATTGAAACTTTATTTCGTTTAAGGCTTTAAATCCTTGTTATTGTAAACATGTTTTTTCTAGTTTTTATTTTTCATTACAAAATAGACAACATGCCCAATGGAACACTTGGAGGAAGACTTGATTTTGTTTTTGCAGGAAAGGCATTTATCTGTGATCCTTGAAACCTCACAGGGAGGATTTCAGCACCAGAAGGAGCCAGTGTTAGCCTCGCGAGCAAAAGGCTCAAAATTGAATCCATATATGTTCTTAAAGTTTCCAAATTTACTTAAAATCATCCCAAGGCATCTAAAAATGCTCTTGAAATCTTCAACATTTGCTTAAAATCATCTAAAGGTTAAAATCAACGCAAGAGGAGAGCCCTTGGAGGGGCAGAAATACACTATCCGGAGGAAAAAAGCACTTGAAAAACCATGAAAAAGCCAAAATCACAAGCTTAAACATTGAAAGAACAACAACCATTAGATCTGGCTAATCAATGACCCAGATCTAAGTGGCTAATCGCAATCGGCACTACAAAGAGCATGACTTAAAGAAGGGTCACATTGGCGAGGTGTCAACGATTTAGGAAAGGGCCCTAAGCATGAGTGATAAGGGATTGTGATCGGATTTCATCGCTATATCCCAATGGAGTAGCACCAAGCGGTGGGGCCTATGCACAAGTATATGGGTGATGTGATAATCGGACATGATAGTTATATATGCAATATTTGATAATATTTCAGGTCCATGGGTACGACGATTTTAATACATTTTTAATGTATTTCGTAATATAACGAAATACAAAGGAACATAGGGCAGTGCGGATAATGATGAGCCCGAACCTGAAAGGGTCCAGGAAGTGAAATATATAAAATTTGAGATCTGTGAAAGCCATCTTTAATGTATTTCACATATTTTCAATATAAAGGGAAAATCGCAAAAATGGAAGGATTTCGGGAAAGCCAAAGGTGATAAGTGGTTTAGGCCAAGCCCCTATTGATGCCATATAGCGACTGCCATGCGTGAAGGACAACGAGAGAGAAAACCACCCTCATCGGGCGCTTAACTACAGTACAAAAGAGCCGCCTGAAATGGATCATCACCATTGGATCTAGAACTCCCACATCAATAGTGGAGATGTCATATCACCCAAAAGGCAAACTCGATGGACATATATCCCATTTTTGAGGTCTTTTGAAGTTCGAAAAGGACAAAGAGGGGCGGGACTTCTCCATATTGTTGTGTTTTCTGTTTAAAACAGAAACAGTACGACAGTGTTGTTCTGTATTTATAGAAAGCATGCATTGCTAACATTTTAAAGGGAACAACGCAACAAAGCATGCTGGACACAGCCACAACAATAGAGATCATGAAGTAGACAACGCAACTAGCCCAAAACAAAAATATCATGGGCACCTACAATGCAACAGAACCTGAAGCAAAATCTGTCATGAGGCATCAACAACATAGCTTATCCAAAACCAACAAGTGATCATGGAGCATCTCTGGCATGAGAGAGCTCCTAGACAATGCATCAAACTACCTAAAGGTGGTTATTCCTCTGTGAATCAAACAGTTAAGGGATAGAGAGGACAGATTAAGACTATGAGCCTTTGAGAGCTTAACATCATGGTAAAAGGCCTATAAATGGATGAAAACTAAATGTAGCAAGGGTTCAACTTCTCGAGATTGTTGCTACTTTGTTCCTTCAAGTTTTTCATCTTCATTCTCGCAATATAAGCTTATTTTGCTATTATATGTTCAATTTCCATTTTCTCTGCTATTCTACGCTTGCACTTGAATAGGTTATTCATGTTTTGTGTTGTATCTAATGCCAAATAACTGTCATCTTATCTCTGCATTCATAAATTAGATTTGCAAGTTTCATTTACTACATGTAGCTGGCCATTCATATGTATTTATGTATGCAATCTCCTCGTACAATTAGTATTCTCCATCTACCCATTAAATCAATAAGCTATTGAGCATTAATAGTCCAAAGCCTTGTATTGTTGAGGGCGTTCATGCATGTCTTGAGTGAGAACAAAGTTGAAATGGTTATCTCACTTGATCCAAACCATGATCCATTCCAATAGTTCTCAGAACAATATTGAATATTATATGTTACAATGCATCTCCGAGCTGCAACCTACTAGATTTTCCTCTAGAGATAACATGACCATCGAAATGTAAATATGTTATTTTCATATATTACTTATGTTTATAATGTCATTAATCACTAGTCAAATTTGTGGTTAATATTCAAAACATTATTTATGTGTAATTCCCTAGGTGATAAGATCATTTTATGATCCTCCTTGGGGTCATGTAAGTTTATGGTAAAAAATCAAGGTTAAAAGTATTTTATTTTGAATTTATTAATTAATTAACATCTTGTCTAATTTTTTTAAGTTTTGATTTTTGTGCTGAAATTGTAATAATTGTTTAGAATGACTTTTTAAGATATAAATGGATTCATCCCTTTAAGAAACCCTAACGAGGATACAACTCACACATGATTCTAAGGAATTTTTGTTAAATTTTAAAATATATTACTTAAAAAATAAGGGAAAAAATTATAACAGAAGATTGGTGAAAGGAAAAATTATTAGAATGAACCTTAAAACTTTAAAAAGAGTTTTAAGCCTTATTTTATTATTTTATATTATTATTAAAATAATTTTTTAATAAGTAATCACCATTTTTGAGAAAACTTGAACCTCATATATAGTTGTCGCGAATATCAAGTATCTTTATCCTGAAATATAGTTAATAAAGTAATTATTTACCATATTTATTTATACCTTTATTACCATTCATAATACTGTAGAATCTAGTAAAGAACGTTAACTTTTCTCAATTATTATTTGAAATCCCCTATTAATTCCGGCAACGATATCTTAACATGAAACTATTACACTGTCCTCGTGGATTCATACTGCGGTTCGTAGCATATCCTCTGTTTTGAGTGATTTAAGCGCTGAGAATTAGGTTTTAATATCGTAGAGTGAGCTTTTGATTCCTCCACGGCGCTATGGATAGCGAAGAGAAAAACCTAGCGGGGACAAGCTCTGAACGTCCTTGCGGAAAAACGACCAAGCGGAATACGGAATCAGAGGCCGAGCAAGAGGGCTGTCCAGGTGATTTGCAGAAGCAACCTCATGAGGCTAAGAAAGAACGTTGGAGATTGGACGTGCCGAATGAGTGTAGACAACCATTATATGAACTCACTAAGGGCTTGGATTTGAGATCTACGGGAGCTGCGGTGTGGTGGATGTTACCGTCTGAAATCAATAGATTGACAGACTTGACAAAAGAGCTAGAGTGTGAGAAAGGCGGACAGGCGATTGATTGGTTATTATCAATGGCGCCCCATATAATAAGTCTCACAAGAGAACTGGGGTTGCAGAATGGCAAACAAACCCTAAATTGGCTAGTGCCAAAACAAACTAAGCGTTTGCTGGAGCTGACTCGACTGCTAGGGTTGGACAATGGGGGGCAGACACTGGATTACCTAATATCAATGGCCGAGTTCATTGTCCCAGTAAGCAAAGAAATTCCGCCTAACTTATCATTCGCCACGGACGTCCCCGCTCAGTTTCCATCGGAGCAATTTCTGACACCAACTTTCCAACATCCAGGAGGAGCCGAAGACCCGCGGTCCTCTTCGAAACAGCAGCCCTTTGTACTGGAACGCATTCGGCAGCTAACTGCATTCGGTCCTTCAGCAGCAAATAATAGTGTCCCTCCGCTTCCACTGCCGACACAATCGACACTGCCAGAGAGGATTGCTACATGCAGTGAAATAAGTGAAGACTCTAACTTTTCATCCTTAACGAATGCTCAACCTCAACAGCAATTCCAAAGCTCTGTACCTCTTGTAGGAGAAAAGCAGCAGTGGAATCAATTTCTTGCTAGCAGTAGTGGGCTCCAAGGAGGGCAAATCACTGACCAATATTTCGACAGGAATAGAGGTATCCCTAATCTCTGCAACAACTTTAATCGAAGAGGAATAGATCCTGGGAATGGCGATCATGGAGGGGCCCCATTACAAACTTCCTACACGATTGAGGCCAACGCAAACGAAGCAACGAATCAGGGAGGCAAGACAGCTCCTGTGCAGGGTTTGAGAACGAGCACTGTTGATACTGTGGATGTGGGATATGATCAACGATTTCAAGGTAGATACCTAGCAGGGATGCCATTAGAGATACAAGTGCAGAACAACACTATTTTCACGGGAGACAGATTACAGCAGAATCATAGTAACCAATACTTTGATCCACCTGCCGTGAATCAAGGTGAATCAAGGTTTCATTGACGTTTCAATGAATCCACGCGTCAACCAGGGGATTGGGCCACAGTATGAATTTGAGAGAATTCAGGGCTGGAACCAGTACCAGAACCCGGTGGGGACTCAAATGGAAGGCACTCATGAAATGCACGGAGAACCACCGTGGCCAAAGGAATAGCAGAATTATGCAAGAATTGCTAATACATTTGTCACTGACCTGACTAGAATTTGGTAGATTGACAATATCATATTGTGTTTTTCTATTCGTAAGTATAAGATAACTGCCCCTGAATAGGTAGGCTGAACAATCTGACTACGTGAGTCTTTCAAATAGATAAAATTTTAGTTCCAATATATGAATTCTAATCTTTTTGCATATTGTCATATTTTTTTTTATAGTTTATTTTTCCGGTGTTGCAGGACGTGAACGGGATGCAGTTGGAGGAAGTTGAAACAACATAGTATAGTCAGAGAATTAGAAGAATTAGAAAATGTCAATTCATTAGCATCATGTATCAATGTAGGCCTTGATTACGTTTTAAACCTTGTTGGTATTAGCTACTTGCAAACTGTCTTACAGTTACTTCGATTCCAATTTTATGCAGAGGTATTTGGGAAGTGCAAATTTTTCTTTCCAATTTTAAATGTCATTAGTTTATTATTATTGGATGGTTAGTTCTAACTGTCATTGTTTTATTGTTATTGGATGGTTATTTTTTATCGTAATATTTGGTATTGTCATGAATATACTACATGACATATATTGCTTACATGGTTAAATATATATTGCTTACATGGTTAATATTTAACCAGTTTGTTTAGATTATTGAATGGTTAGTTCTAAGTGTCATTGTTTTATTGTTATTGGATGGTATTTTCCATCGTAATATTTTGCACTTCAATTATTTCAATTTTAAATGTCATTAGTTTATTATTATTGGATGGTTAGTTCTAAGTGCCATTGTTTTATTGTTATTGGATGGTTATTTTTTATCGTAATATTTGGTATTGTCATGAATATACTATATGACATATATTGCTTACATGGTTAAATATATATTGCTTACATGGTTTATATTCAACCAGTTTGTTTAGATTATTGGATGGTTAGTTCTAAGTGTCATTGTTTTATTGTTATTGGATGGTTATTTTCCATGGTAATATTTTGTATTGCAATGAATATACTACATGACAAATATTGGTTACATGGTTTATATTTAAGCAGATTGTTTAGATTTAAGGTAAGAGCTTTATATATTTTATGAAAAAATATAAATGGATAATGTGATTTTGATAATTTGAAAATGGTCCCAGTTATTTATACAATTTAATTATTAGTTTATTTATATTTCAATTCATATATATATATATATATATATATAACAATCCTATAATCACATGTATAGATCGGTCTTCGGATCTTCTCCTGCGGCCTTCTTCTGCGGTCTTCGGAGGGCTTGCGGTCTTCGGAGGGCCACTGCGCAGGAGGGCATTGTCTCGCAGGTCTCTTCTGGTCTCGCAGATCTAGGGTTATCATTCCCTGCGAGACAGGCGCCGGAATCAATACTCGGGGACGGTCTGCCGGAGGTCCTGCGATCGAATCTCGGGGCTGCTTTTCTTGTGGTCGGTGGATTCTTTCTGTCTGTCGGCCGCTGCATTTTTATTTTGTTTTCCTCCCCAGTATAATATTTCCCAAAATCTGGGTCTGCAGAAGTTCCTCGGATCGAATCTCAGGGTTGGTCTCCTTGCGACCGGTGGATCCTTGCAAAAATATAAAATCTCCACAGATTTTATGCGTGACCTTGGAAGCACTGGTCGATCGCTTATAACGTCGGCGTTCAAGGTTTACCTGCCCAGTACCCACGATCTAAGCGATACAGTAGCGGTTCCAAAAACTGTACGTGCAGGTCTCTCTGGTCTCGCAGGTCTTTTCTGGTCTCGCAGATTAGTCTGGTTCAGATCTATATCTCACAGATCTCTTCTG
Organism: Pinus taeda; assembly: GCA_000404065.3. NCBI lineage: Eukaryota > Viridiplantae > Streptophyta > Pinopsida > Pinales > Pinaceae > Pinus > Pinus taeda. The sequence continues at coordinate 10,306 of APFE030967193.1, forward strand.
GTTCACATCTCGCAGATCCCGTGGATGTTCGTAATCTCTTTTGGAGGCAAGATAACGTGTGGAGGACACAGTTGTTGTTTCCAGCATTCTTAGGGTCTGCGGTTCAAATATTTGCTGCTGTTCCAGCATTCTAAGATCTGCATAAAATATGGCTCTGAGCTTCGCAAAAATAACTGGTGGCTCATCTGTCTCTGGAGGGCAATCTCCTGCCCATATCGTGAGTGAAGCCCCAGCTCCCACTATTCAAGTGGTCCAGGACTCACTCGATGAAGCTTTGAAGTTCTCTGAAAGTGCCCTAATTTGCCGGTTCAATGGTTTTTGGCCGCGGCTGATAGCACTCCACAATTGGATCTCGGAGGTATGGAAGCC
>APFE030967198.1:7093-19898 GCA_000404065.3 Pinus taeda
TAGTTGTACCCCTTATTAATATTGTTGTGCCCCTATTGTCCCCATATTGTTATTACTGTGCCCCATAGAATACCTCTATTGTTTTTTTTGTGGCTTTATATTATTATTGTTAGGTCGGCTAGGTTATTTTGTGACTCCTTAGACTCCTATATATATAAAGGAGGTTTTTTCATTTGAATCATCCAAGAATTTTTCATTTGTGTAATGTAAAGGAGGTTGCCCCCTCGAAGAGGCTGAATTCTAAGGCGTTCAACTATCTTTGCTATCTTTTTGTGAGTTGGTTTCATAACATTCTCTAATCCTTATTTGATGGTATCCACTCTTGATATATATTTTAGTAAAGACCTTTGATCCACTTAAACAATCCATCAAATCATCCATTTGCAGTAAAGGAAATCTATACCTGATAGTAATCTTGTTTATGGCTCTGGAATTAGTACACATGTGCCATTCACCTCCTTTCTTTGGACTGAGTACTATTGGTACAATAAATGGACTAAGATTCTCTCTAATTAATCCCTTATCGATCAGTTCTTGTACTTGTCTCCCAACTTCTGCATTTTCTTGAGGAGTTAACCTATATGCTGCTTTATTTGGAAAACTTGCTCCATGTATTAGATCTATGTGATGACTAATAATCCTTATTGGTGGTAATGCAATTGGTAACTCATCCACAATAATATTAGCAAAATCATTCAATAGAGTTTTGATGTCTTCAAACAAATCATCTAAGTTTATGGAAGTCAAAATTACCTTAGGTCTCCTTATGATAGCAAAATGTATATGTTCATCCTTCTTGACTTATTGTAGCAATTCTTTCCCACTTATCAACATAACATTGTTTCCAGGTGCTTCTTTGTCTGCTTCATTCTTCAATGGTAGCAATGTATGTTTATTCCCATCCTTCTCTAGAGTACAAGTGTTTCTTCTCCCATCATGTATAGCTTTCTGATCAAACTGCCAAGGTCTTCCTAGCAATACATGGCATACATCCATTGGCATTACATCAAATAATACCACATCCTTATAAGTACCAATTTGGATTCATACTTTGCATTGTTCTATCACAATAAGTTGATGTCCTTCTTGCAGCCATGATACTTTGTAAGCAGTAGGGTGTATTGTTTTCACTAATCCTAACTTGTCCACCATTTTTGTACAAACCAGGTTATCAATGCTTCCACTGTCAATTAGAACTTTATAGCATTTTCCTTTGGACTTGCATGTAGTTCTGAATAAACTCTTTCTCTAGGATGGTTCTCCTGTTTCTTTCTCTGCTTTAAGCAATACCCTTTTCAATAACAAGGATTCTCCTACTTCGGGTGATTCTTCCTTATTTGCAATTTGAGGTTTTCTTCCTTTGCCTTAGCCACATTCACATTCCATTGATTTGTTGCTTTATTATGAGGACAATCCCATGATCCATGTCCCCATTCTCCACATGTATAACACCGAATTTCTCTTCCTCGACCTCTTCCTCTGGGTGCAAATATTCCTCTACTAAAGTCTCTTCTTTGTGGTGGTCTACTACTTGAACCTCTTGCTTCACCCTGAGGGTGTTGAAATCTTGATCTGGTAGTTGCTCTACCTCTTGTTGAACTTCTCCCTCTGTTCCTCTTATTTTGTTTCCTCAACATCTTCTCCTCTGCTTTCAAAGATGATTGATAGGCATATTCAATTGTCTTCAGACTCAGCAAGTTGATTTCATCCTGTATGTCATATCTCAAGCCATTGATGTATCTAGCTACCTTTTCTACGTCCCTCTGTATGTCCTGCTCTAATGCTCATCTTATAAAATTCTTCTGTAAATTCTTTGACAGTCATCCCCTTTTGTCTCAAATTTTGTAATTGTCTGAAAATATTTAACTGATAATATTTTGGCATGAATTTATCTTTCAACCTACTCACATTTTATCACATTGTTTGATCTTGGGCTTCCCCTTTCTTTCTTTGGATGTTTGTAGTTCATCCCACTAGATAGCTGCATGACCCTTCAATCTGGTAACTGCAAATTTCACCTTGTTTTTGTCATCAACCTCCTCATAGTCGAAATACTTGTCCAATGAACTAATCCAGTCCATAAATTCTTCTACATTGAGATTCTCATCATACAAAGGTATTTCCACCTTTGGTCTTCCATTTGCTTTGGCCAATATCTTGAGAACTTTGGCAGCTTCACTTTCATCCTCTTCTTCTTCCTCAGAAGATTCCTCTGCAGCACTGACATCTCCTTCATCAGGTGCTCTCCTTTGAGCAGTTTCCATTGTCTCTGTTGAAGAGGTAAATCCCCTCCGTAGACAGAGGCAATCCCTACTAGCCCAGACCGGGTTTAGCAACAATCGTCAAACGCTATAGCGCAAGTTCCTAATTGCAAATAAACAGACCAGTGATGAAGGCCTACCTGGATTCCAACGCTATTGTTTGTAGGAGAGGTGGTGCTCTCGTTCCTCTACTCCAGCAGATCACAATCCTCACGATCTCCGTGAATGGACACCTGCAGATACAAGAAACAATACAAATGCAAACATAAAATCCAGTATATGCAACTATATGTCAGTCAGAAAATACATAACTCATCATCATCATAAATAATAACAAGAGTGGAACCATAACCAATAGTCATTCATTAATAATCAATCAAAGGAGAGTACAACCAATGTTCTAACGCTAGATTCTCCTTTGGTGGATCGTTAGCAAAACATGTCTCGCAAAGCCTGTCGAGAATAAGGACAAGCCTCTCCCTTTGGATCTTGGACAATAGTCTCCTTGCTTGGATTTGGCCTTAAGGGAATCAAGAAGGCTCTTGCAGCATGAAGCTCTTGGGAACTTGGGAATTCTGAAACTCTGGAACTCTGGAACCCTGGAACTAAAAACTAAAAACTAGCTTGCAAAGGAAATGGGCAAGTTTTTATAGATGGAGGAAGGGGAGTTGGGATCATAACCAATAATCATGGGATTTGCCATATCATCAAGGAAGCTTCCATGAGAGGTGGCAAACCACTTCCTCTCTATGGAAATCCGTAGCCAAACCACCCAACTCAAGATAGATAGTAGTCCAGGAATTTGTCAGGACGATACTTCCGTCGTTTATTTTAAAAAACACCTCTTAATATGGTTGGCGCGGGTGCGACTTTATGACAAAGCGCCAATTGGCACCCCCTCTTTGGAGGATTTGCCCCCTTGGTGCGAGGGTTGAACTATGGAACCACGCCAATGGAAAAAGAGCTATTTTTAGGGTTTTTCAACAGGAGATGTCTTCAGGGAAAACAAAGCTCATGATCAAAGGAATACAATGCAGGTGTTTTTAGGCCATGTCACTTCTCATAGGTCCCGGAATGAGTCCTCCAAGATACAGGACAAGGGTAGTAGGGATGGTGACAAATTTCTGTGTAACAAATGCCCCCTAAATCATGAGGCCCGAGAGAGAGATAGGGGTGAAATGCTTTACAAGAACATGTCCAACCAAAAACACTTCCGCCAGAAAAAATGAGTGGAGAAGTACAACCAATATCTCAAATACATGATATGTGTGGTATGGGCACAGCCATCCATAGCAAAGTACATAAAAATCTAGATCCAAGGTATGGGCGCAGCCATCCAGTGAGGATCGATAAATAGACTCAGGGATGGTCGCAGCCATCCAGTGAATGAGTCATGTAACAATCATAGTAATCCACAAAATTGCAGCCTGGATCTCAACAAACAAATCTAGGGTCTTGCGCTCTGTCTAAAACAAAGTAAAAATTCAAGCATGTGAATATATGAGCTGAAGTCGAACATGCAAGAACATCGTCTGATTACCAGCCAATGGTGAAAGCTATTAACAGACATGAGAGGTACCACCAATAATGACAATGGCCCTCAAGGTACTACAGGTACAATCTACGGCGTGTGAATCAGTGAGCTGGCTTTGAACACCCATAGAATCATCTGATCGGAGGCCAATGATGAAAATCTCACGTCGAATGCTAAGAACCTACCATTGAGGCATGCAGGCTCCAATGCACCAGAAGGGAGTCTCTAGGTCAGCTTCTTGGATAATGAGCTGAAGTCGATAGGAAGTGACATTGACCGAAGGTGGGCCATAGTGTTTCCCACATCATTGATGTGAGACAGAGGAAGATAATGTTTTTGTGAATCAGGATCATATGAGTTATCAAAGGGAGGTTGATATTTTGCAAAGGTCAACTTCTCTTGAAAATATCGGTGGAACAACAGTGGACTTGGCAGTATTTGACATCAATCGACTAGAGGTCATGGTGACAAGGCAAAGAGTAGATGAGAGGTCAAATAGGATCACCCAAACTCACGGAGGCAAGTGAAAAATGAGATGAGATGTCCCCACCCTGACACGAATGCAGACAAGTGCCATGTTCAAGAGCAACATATGCCGACACGACAATGATTCTGGTTCCATTTTCCCCACCATTTCTGGCGAGTACCCCAATTATTTTTATTAACAAGCTTGAAGGGGATAGCATATGCTTGTAACATAAGTTCGCCCTTCGGGCAAATCCATCCTAGTACATTTAACGAGCCCTAGGAAGGAGAAACTCGAGTAACGTCATTTCGACTGAATCCAATGTCATCAGGTTTTAACGAGTCTGAAAGAGGGAGAACTCAACGTATTTTCATGTTTAGAGAGTTTGAAAAGACAACAGAAAAGTAAAATCCAAAGGTCCCTTTTCGTAAATAGTTCCTCAGACTTGAAAAGGTAGAAAACAAAATCCAAGGAAACCTCCTAGTCGCGATAGGCTAGGGTATTCCTTTTTCGTAAATAATCCATCCCAGCCCGAAAAAGGGGTAAACTTATATTGGGTAGATGTCATTTCACATCCATTTTAACGAGATCAAAATGACAAGGGCCTCGACAATCTTTTCATATTTAAACGGTCAGAAAAGAGCTGAAAGCAGACCTCCATTTTTATTCTCTTTAACGAGTCAAAAAGGGAAAAAATACTCGGAAATCTTTTCATATTTTACGAGTCAGAAAAAGCTTAAAGGTGACTCGTCCTAGAGTAACAAGTGGTATAAAGGGTAGCAACTGGTTCCGGCAATGGTGGAACTGCTCAAAACATGTAATGGTCAAGAGACTGGCTAATAAAACCACTCATTGTCGCGGTTCCTCAGGAAAGGAAAAAACAACCGAGTGAAAGCATATGATTGGCCAAAGAGATGGTGGCAATGGAATGAAACAACCAAGGCTCATCTAGCATAATTGAGTGGATAAAATGGCAATCACGAGATGTACATTAAGTATGGGTTCATTTTTACACAAGCTTGAACCTTGGAGAACTCTGCTTGGATTCGTATTCATGTTTACACAAGCTTGAAACGAAAAACTATTCTTGTTATAAGTTTTCATGCCCCCAGCTTAATGACGCAAAACGAGGTACATGCCCCCCAATCTTCATTGCATTCAACAAAGTGGATGGAATGAAGGTTCACTTTCGAGATCTTGGAAACACTCGACTTGTATTTTACGAGATCTTAATCAAAAGACTCAATTTGGAAAGGGAGTTGTTTCATTTTTTAATGAGGTTGACATAGTAAAAGAACTATCCTCATAACCCTTGTTTCATTTTTTAATGAGCTTGACACAAGATCAGGAACTATGCTCGACCAGACCCAGTTTCATTTTTTAAGGAGCTTGACATAGGAAAGCGAACTATGCTCCGAATGAACTTCATCATAATGAATAGGAAGTCGTTGCTTCCAAGAGTGCCACTCCCGGGGGAAGGATAACATCTTGGAAGTCAGGACCCAATGCCCCCAGGACACTATGCATGACGGCAACATCACTGGATATAGGTACGGGATAAGTAGCCATGTAGTTGACCTGCGGTGGGGCAAATACAACTAGTGGATAAAAACCAGGAGGGGATGACAACTGTACAGGAGGCACCGGGGGACTAAAGAATGATAATTGATCTATAGTTACGATTCTTCCGTCGTGTGGAAAGAAAACCACACGGAAAAGTGAAGAGACAAGGGCCCCCATGGCATAAACATAGTCACGGCCAAGGAGAAGACTGAAATCTAAAGCACCTTGGGTAACCATTACATCTATATAGACGGTTTTGCCTCCCAAAGTAATAGGGAACTTTAGAAGGATCCCTAATGGTTGACTAGTTCCTTCATCAAACGCTAATATATTATGTGCGACAAGCACAAGTTGTGGGGAACCCAAAGCTTACCAAGTAGTAGAAGGCATAAGACTGATAGATGCACCCTCATCCAAGACAGTGCCAAGTACTGCCTTATCATAGGCATGTACTGTAATATGGAAAGGCACATGGGATGGAAGGGGGAAAGCATTCAGGTGACTCCAGTCGAAGGAAACGACTGAACTACTTGGTGGGGGAATCGTATGATTCCCCCCTACTCTAAAGGAACCGAAGGACTCTCTGGATCAGCTGGGATAGGAGGGTCATTTTCGGACTCAGGATAATCTGACGAGACGAGAAGAACATGAGCATGATGCTCTTCCGAAAAAGAGTGATCGACAGGTGGTGAACCTGAGTCGACACTCTTTCCGACCAATGGTTGGTCTAGAATAGGCTTAGCACAACCAGGTTCAGAAAGAGGAGGATGGACAAGAGAAGAATCTAAGTCAATCTCGTTGTTGACAGGGAGAGGGTCTAAAGAGAGCATCTGATAATTGACAGGGAGTTGGGGTGAAGTAGATGTAAGACTTTCTAAAACGGTGGAAGCTTTATCCATGAGCGGACAAAAGTGAATGGGATGGTTGCCTTCACATAGCCTACATGGGAATCGAATCTTCCCTTTCTTCTTACCGTTGCCAGTTGATAGGGTAGCATCGCCATGAGCTTCAGAGGATGATGAGGGATGATCCGGATCATGAGACCATACTTTTAAGATCCTAGGAATGTCGGGACAATCACGAAGAAGATGGTCATCCTTGCACAATTTACAAGGAAACTTAACCTTCCGCAGAAGAGCAGAAGGTGTTCCGACTTGGGATGTACTCGGGGCAGTAGCTGCACTTTTAGCCTCTCTCTTATGAGACTTCTTCTTCTTCTTCTTCTTCTTAGCCACCTGGTTACTTGAATTCAGACTTTCACCAAGCGAAGTAGAAGATGAGGATGTAGAAACAAGCGAAGAAGGGGAGAGGTCCACCTTGGAATCAACATGATGTTGTTCAGGTGGAGGAATTGATTAACCAGTAGTTGAGACATTAGAGACCACAGAGGTTGAGAACAACCAAACAGGCAACCCAACAGTTAACCCAGGAAGGGACAACGTTGCGATGTAAGGATCACCAACATTCCCAAAAGGAGGAAAATGACCAGGATTCCCGTCAGAGGGGATTCCTGGGTTGGTGAACTCTGGAAAAGTTGCCATCAAAAACTGAAAATCGCACACGAGGCTGAAAAAGAGTCAAGACACACAATCAAACAGCCAACAAGCAGAATCTAACAAGGCATGTGATCGCGGGTGATTTAATTTGTACCACATTGAAATTAAGAAACTTCACCGTTTCATGTTTTAAGAGTCAAGAAACGGATAAAAGGTGACTATCACTTTCAGATTTGAAACAAGCGTGAAAGGGCAAGCGCTTGGTGATCCTTTCAAATTTAGGGAGTCAGAAAAGATCAAATGACTGCTCAGGGATACCAGGCAAAGAGGGTGTACCAAATAACCGTGAACTACAATATACACCTTGGTTTTAGAAATGAAAGAGAAATCAACCAAGGACTTTCCATACATGCAGGCAATCTCCCCTAATGTTGTGTTCAGTGTATCACGGGTATAGGGCAGCAGACTCGGCTTCCTATGGATAAAGGATGATAACCTAGTGGGGTCTCCCCATATAATCAACGGTACATGGGAGCACAATTCCGTACTAGACCACTATTGAGTCACAGAAGGAGGAATCACCCAACCTCGAGTGGAAACAAAAGTGACTAGGTTTAATGACGTCGGGGCACGTCTCTAGCCTAGACGTCTAAATATGTTTCATTAAATTCCAATGCTACCTTAGTGTAAATTGAGTAGATTTTAACATTTATCTTCAATTACGTTTCAGTTTTCAGGCCCTAGCGAATGTAGTATCTCAAAATATCCTAAATGCAAGCTACATGCCACAATATATCATTTTGTTCGATGAATGCTAACTATAAGAGAGTTGAGAGCTTTCACACAAAAAAAATGATCAGAAAACAACCAACGATATCTCTAGTGCAACTAATGGAAATCAAAAAGATTTTCTTCAAATTCACTAACCACTAATAACAACGAAAAGCTCTAATTCACATTAACTAATGAAAAGCAAAAGAGATTTTTTTTTTTCAATGTTAAGGGCAAGATGCACTAAACAAACTGAAAACTAATGAAAAGAGAGCAATTTGAGAAATGATAATAAGAGAGCAAAAACAAGAAAATTTCACTCAATGCAAGCACAATCAGATCCCTAAATTGACAAAGCAGTCCTTCAAAACCGAGAAAAATCCCAAAGACACAAATGAGCCATGTAATCTAGGCCCAAAGTGAAACAAGGCGGAATTCAAGTGAAAAAGAGGTAAGTCACTCAAACAACGCAATGAAATGATTAACAACCACTAAACAAATGCAGGGGAGCAATCAGAAAGTTGATTGGACCAATAAAAGACCAAAAAATCCTAAGGAGGGCTCGACACACAAAGCCACTAGATGCCCTAGGGCTAAAAACGTGGAATCGATGGAAAATGGCAAACAACCAAAGGATGAAGGTTAAAACCAGCCAAACAAAATTCGAACACACTCAAGCAATTGAGAAAATGTAACCAAAATCAAATACCAGGCTCAGAATGCTTAAAATCAGGCAAACCCTAGTAGTCCCCAGGCCTGGCACGACTGTCAGGCTGAAACTAGCGCCTTTTAAGGATTGTCGCGAGTGATATATTGACAACTAGCACCAATTGGCACGATTGTTACGCGAAAAAACGCACCAGTCAAGTTTGTTGTGCCAAACTGAAAAATAAGCAATCCAAAACCAGACTAATGATAACCAAGCAAACCAAGAAGCACAAACAGCAAAAGAACCTAGCCCAAAAGGTTGACCAAGCAAGCAAAAATCAAGAAAAAACCGAAAAGGCAAGACAAGCTCCCCAGCGGAGTCACCAAATTGTTGAAGAGGTAAATCCCCTCTGCGGATAGAGGCGATCCCTACTAGCCCAAACCGAGTCTAGCAACAATCGTCAAATGCTATAGCGCAAGTTCCTAATTGAAAATAAACAGACCAGCGATGAAGGCCTACCTGGATTCCAACGCTATTGTTTGTAGGAGAGGTGGTGCTCTCGTTCCTCTGCTCCGGTAGATCACAATCCTCACGATCTCTGTGAATGGACACCTGCACATACAAGAAACAATACAAACGCAAACATAAAATCCAATATACACAACTATATGTCAGTCAGAAAATACATGACTCATCATCATCATAAATAATAACAAGAGTGGAACCATAACCAATAGTCGTTCATTAATAATCAATCAAAGGAAAGTACAACCAATGTTCTGACGTTGGATTCTCCTTTGGCGGGTTGTCAGCAGAACATGTCTTGCAAAGCCTGTCAGGAATAAGGACAAGCCTCTCTCTTTGGATGTTGGAAAATAGTCTCCTTGCTTGGATTTGGCCTTAAGGGAATCAAGAAGGCTCTTGCAGCATGAAGCTCTTGGGAATTTGGGAATTCTAGAACTTTGGAACTCTGGAACTAAAAAAACTAGCTTGTAAAGGAAATGGGCAAGCTTTTATAGATGGAGGAAAGCGAGTTGGGATCATAACCAATAATCATGGGATTGGCCATATCATCAAGGAAGCTTCCATGAGAGGTGGCAAACCACTTCCTCTCTATGGAAATCTGTAGCCAAATTACCCAACTCAAGATAGATAACAGTCCAGGAATTTGTTAGGACGAAACTTCTGCCGTTTATCTTTTAAAAAACACCTCTTAATATGGTTGGCGTGGGTGCGACTTTATGACAGAGTGCCACTTGGCGCACCCTCTTTGGAGGATTTGCCCCATTGGTGCGAAGGTTGAACTATGGAACCACGCTAATGGAAAAAGAGCTATTTTTAGGGGTTTTCAGCAGGATATGTCTTCAGGGAGAATAAATCTCATGTTCAGAGGAATGCAATGTAAGTGTTTTTAGGCCATGTCACTTCTCATAGGTCCTGGAATGAGTCCTCCAAGATACGGGACATGGGTAGCAGGGATGGTGACAAATTGCTGTGTAATAGATGCCCCCTAAAGCATGAGGCCCGAGAGAGAGAGGGGTGAAATGCTTTACGAGAACATGTCCAATCGAAAACATTGCCGTCGGAAAACCTGTGTGGAGAAATACAACTGATATCTCAAATGCATGATATGTGTGGTATGGGCGCAGCCATCCATAGCAAAGTACATAATAATCCAGATCCAAGGTATGGGTGCAACCATCCAGTGAGGATCGATAAATAGACTGAGGCATGGTCACAGCCATCCAGTGAATGAGTCATTTAACAATCATAGTAATCCACAAAATTGCAGCCTGGATCTCAACAGACAAAATCCAGGGTCTTGCGCCCCATCTCAATTTGAACAAAGTACAAGTTCAAGCATGCAAATATATGAGCTGAAGTCGAACATGTAGGAACATCGTCTGATGACTAGCCAATGATGAAAGTTGTTAACAGATGCGAGAGGTACCACCAATAATGACAATGGCCCTCAAGGTACTACAGGTACAATCTATGGTGTGTGAATCAGTGAGCTGGCGTTGAACACCTGTAGAATCATCCGATCGGAGGCCAATGATGAAAGCCTCGCATTGAATGCGAAGAACCTACCATTGAGGCATGCAAGCTCCAAGGCACTAGAAGGGAGTCTCTAGATCAGCTTCCTAGATAATGAGCAGAAGTTGACAGGAAGTGACCTTGACCGAAGGTGGGCCATAGTATTTCCCACATCATCACCGCGAAACAGAGGAAGTGATAATGTTTTTTTGAATCAGGATTATATGAGTTATCAGAGGGAGGTTGATATTTTGCAGAGGTCAACTTCTCTTGAACATATCGGTGGCATGACAGTGGACTTGGAAGTATTTGACATCAATCGATCAGAGGTCATGGTGACAAGGCAAAGAGTAGATGATAGGTCAAACAGGATCACCCAAAACCATGGAGGCAAGTGAAAAATGAGATGAGATGTCCCCACCCTGACACGAATGCAGACAAGTGCCATGTTCAAGAGTGATATACTGCTGACACGACAATGATTCTGGTTCCATTTTCCCCACCATTTCTGGTGAGTACCCCAATTATTTTTATTAACAAGCTTGAAGGGGAGAGCATATGCTTGTAACATAAGTTCGCCCTTCGGGCGAATCCATCCTAGTACATTTAACGAGCCCTAGGAAGGAGAAACTCGAGTAACTTCATTTCGACTGAATCTAATGTCATCCGGTTTTAACGAGTCTAACAAAGGGAGAACTTGACGTCTTTTCATGTTTAGAGAGTTTGAAAAGACAACAGAAAAGAAAACTCATGGGGGGTCATTTTTCGTAAATTTGTGTCTCTCAAGCTCGAAAAAGTATAAAACAATACTCGAAAGAACCGCCCGACCATTACGATCGAGGAGTACTTTTCATGATTAGTGACTTCGACCTGAAAAAGTAAAAAAGCGACCGAAATCACGTTGTTTCGTAATTGTTAACGAGCGTGAAACAACAAGGGCCCGATGTTCTTTTCGTCTTTACATGGTCAGAAAAGAGCTTAAAGGCGACCGCCTCTTATTTACGTTTAATGAGTCAAGAGGAATAACTCGGCAATCTTTTCATCTTTAAATGGTCAGAAAAGAGCTGAAAGTAGACCTCCATTTTTATTCTCTTTAACGAGTCAAAAAGGGAAAAAATACTCGGCAATCTTTTCATATTTTATGAGTAAGAAAAGAGCTTAAAGGTGACTCGTCCTAGAGGAACGAGTGGTATAAAGGGTAGAAATTGGTTCCGGCAATGGTGGAACTGCTCAAAACATGTAATGGTCAAGAGGCTGGCTATTAAAACCACTCATTGTTGTGGTTCCTCAAGAAAGGAAAAAACAAACGAGTGAAAGCATATGATTGGCCAAAGAGATGGTGGCAATGGAATGAAACAACCAAGGCTCAACTAGCATAATTGAGCAGATAAAAATGGAAATCACGAGATGTACATTGGGTATGGGTTCATTTTTACACAAGCTTGAACCATGGAGAACTTTGCTTGGATTCGGTTTCATGTTTACACAAGCTTAAAACAAAAAACTATGCTTGTTATAAGTTCGCATGCCCCCAGCATAATGACACAAAATGAGGTACATGCCCCCCAAGCTTCATTGCATTCAACAAAGTGGATGGAATGAAGGTTCACTTTCGAGATCTTGGAAAGACTCGACTTGTATTTTACGAGATCTTAATCAAAAAACTCGATTAGGAAAGGGAGTTGTTTCATTCGTTTAATGAGGTTGACACAGAATCAAGAACTATCCTCATAACCCTTGTTTCATTTTTTAACGAGCTTGACACAAGATTAGGAACTATGCTCAACCAGACCCAGTTTCATTTTTTAAGGAGCTTGACATAGGAAAGGAACTATGCTTCAACTAGACCTAGTTTCATTTTTTAAGGAGCTTGACATAGGAAAGGAACTATGCTCCGACCAGACCTAGTTTCATTTTTTAAGGAGCTTGACATAGGAAAGGAACTATGCTCCGACTGGACTTCATCATAATGAACAGGAACTCGGTGCTTCCAAGAGTGCCACTCCCGGTGGAAGGATAACGTCTTGG
>APFE030967198.1:25093-37117 GCA_000404065.3 Pinus taeda
ATATACCCTTTCAAATAGGCAGTGTCCAATGTAATCACTCCACATTAACGAAAGAGATCTCGTGTCAAGTATTTCCATGTCTTAGTCTAGATTCTCATGGATCTTTTCAATTCTTTTATACCTTGTACATTATGTCACCTAATATGTGCAATTAACAACATAAGCATGCATTTCACACAAAACATCTTTTCAATCCAGAAATACAACAAATGTTCATTACATTCATAAGAACTATTTCAATCCAGAAATGTAAACACATATTAATGACCATTGCAGATACATAATAACACTTATTGTCACAATCTCATACCACATCTACCCAAGTAACTAACCAATTGGGGTAAACATGTGGCGAGAGGCCACTATAATGGGATTCAACCTCCTAGGTGACCTTAAGGAAGTGGAATCGATGGAAACACACCACACAGACATTCCACATCAACAACATAACTTCCAAGAGCCATCCACTCAGGTAGCTAGCCACTGAGACCAACTAAAGTTTTAGACCATTAAACCCCCAAACGCTCCCTTGATCTCAAGGGTTGGCTATCTTAGTGGTTGGTATGGCTCCTGTGAGTTCTGTTGCTGATGTGGAAGGTCTGTGTGGTGTGTTTCCATTGATTCCACTTCCTTAAGGTCACCTAGTAGGTTGAATCCCACTATAGTGGCATCTCATCGCATATTTACGCTAGTTGGCTAGTTACTTGGGTAGATGTGGGATGAGGGTGTTCAAAAGTGGTATTAGAGAAAGTTTCGTTCTCTTTGGGTGGTGTCTAGTTTCCATTCTTTTTAGGTGATATCAGATGCCATAGAGTGGTATCAGAGCATGGATTAATCCTTGGACTAGATAGGCAAAATGTGTTTTTCATTCATGCATGTAGGTTGTATATGTGCGTGTTACGTGTGCATGGTAGTGGTCATTGTCATAGTTGTGTTGCCATGTAGGAGTTGATGATGTTGTTGTTGAGATGTGTTTGTCATGAATGCATGCCAGTTGTAGATGCATTTTTTTATGCATTCCAATGTCTATATGTTGTTTTGAATTCATTTTCATGGTTATGGTTATGCATGTATGGTCGATCAAACATGCATTATGAGGCCATCATTATGTTATTAGTATGCTATGAAGATAATGAGTTGGTTGAGATAAAGCAGGAAATGCATATCATTAAAGTGAAGTTACAACATTGGACCTTGAGGAAAGAGCATGTCGTCATACAAGTTTGTATGTTGGGCATGCAGGTATGTAGGTTAAGGATTGTTATATGCATTATGGTAATGTGCATGCCTTTCATTCTATTGATGTTATGGGTAAATACATGATAGATGCTAGTTGATTAGTGTAGTCATATGCACATGTGTTGGATAGTCATGAATGATAGTAACATGTGGTTGTATGCATTGTTATTGTTGTTTTATGTTAGTTAACTTGGTGATATGTTATATGTTGTTGATGAATATGTTATATGTTAACTTGCAGTTAGCTCGATGATTATGTTATATGTTGTTGATGAGGATCTTATATGTTAACTTATTGTTCTTATATGTTAGTTAACTTGATGATTAGGGTTATTACATTAAGAACTTGATGTTATATTTATCATACTAATTTGGATTGCTTTATGCAAATGGTTAGGGTTATGACATTCAGGTATGAGTTAATATGTTATGATATTATGTCATACTAGTTTAGACTGACTGCGCAGACGTGATTATTATGTATGAATGATAATCACTTATGAGTTTATGATGTGAACATGTTAGCTGGTGACTATTATGGATATCATGACCTTATTTATGTTTTAGTTGATATGTTGTGGATTTATATCATGCTAATCTAGATTGATTGTGTAAACAAGATAACCTCCCCTGAGGTACATTAAGGTATGAGTTTTATTATGTCGTATATTTGGTGCTTGATTGTTTGATTATGTTGTCTATTTGGTGTTTGAGTGTTTAATTTCTATTATGTCATCTAGTTGATTTATCTAACATGGTACGTTTATAGTTTGTTTGAATGTTTGATTAATTGCATGATATGAGTATGTGTCTATAAGATTGCATGAAGAAGTGATATTCTTTTAAGATGGTTGTACTAACACATATGTGTCAAGACAATTGTTATGTACTTAAGTGTAATAGGTGACATTTGTAGAATTGTGTCTAATGATTATGAGTTGACTATGGATTATGACATGATTGTTAGCCTTGGTAAATGTTGATTTCAAATTGATAGATATAATTGTCTTGATATTTGGAACATGTGGTTGACATGTGTGAGTAGTTGCAGGGTAATATGCTTGGCATTAATATGACAAGGTAAGGTAATTGGTGTAATTTTATGTTCACTTTCGCACTAACAGTTATGTGTTTATGGTAGTATGATGCATAAAGTTATTGCCATGAAATCTTAAAGAAGACTCGGGTTGAGATTTCACTTGGAAGCATTGGAAACCTGTGGGGATGGAGTTGTGGTGTTTGTTGCTAGTCTTGTGCTTTTGGTCTTTTATGATTTGTTGAGCTTGATTTGCAATTTTATTATTATTATTATGTTTGGTGCAAGGCCTTGCCACTTTGTGGTGGTGTCATGTTGTAATTTGTTTTCATGGTCTTCTTCTTGTTTGTTTCTTGTGCTTTCTTTTTAAGTTTTGAGTCTTGGACATTAGTTGCGAAAATAGAAATTTAATGAAGCTTGAGAGAAGCTGAATGAAACCCATCACGTAATATGAGACTCGATGAATCTTAATGCATGTATAAGGGCAACTGAAGGCAAGCGTATGACAATTAGTTGGATTGGTTGGGTCCATTGAGGTAAATGGATGGTGATAGGACAATCATGAGAAAGGTAACAAAAAGGGTGAAGTAAATGGATTTGAGGTTTTAGATGCCTTGGCTATATTGGAAATTGTTGTTCTCAATGTTGTGCATGAATAAAGGAAGTTCTCTTAACCTTGACCTTGAAATCTAGTAATTATGTTGTGATCATGATTTATTTATGCTAATGTTTATATGCATATATCTATGTATGTAAATTGTTATCTAACAGAGTCATTAGGGATCGTGATTGTTTTATGTTGATGTTTATACGTATACATGTATGTATGCATGTTGTTTCCTGACAAGGTCACCATGGATCATTCTTGTGGAGGAATGATTTCTTATTGCAGGTGAATGGCATGATGAGGTTCCTGGTTTATGACGAATCAAGTGGGAAGAGTAGTCATGACAAATATATGAGGTCTGCATCATGTGGATATGAATTGATATTGTATTCTTGCATTATGCCTATGTTTATGTTATGACAGGTAACGTTGAAGGATTCCTAAGCGGAATGAAACAATGTGCTTTGCAACATGCTAGGATAACCATGTATAAGACACTAGAAGCAAGGTTGCTTGGTAGATACAATGTGGTTTTGGATGTGTGGTACTACTGTTGTGTATATGTTGTATATGTTTTACATGTTTCATTTGTGATGTTGTGGACATGCAGTGTTGTGTATATATAATGTGTGTACATGTTGTTTATGTATAGGGTGGTACAAATAGTTTTGTGCAAATATTTCATATGTAGTACTGGGCATAGATGGTGCTATGTACATGTTGGATATGTCGTGTTGTGTACATATTGTATTGTGCACATGATGGATATGCGGTGTTGTTTGCATATGGTGTTGTGAGCATGATGGATATGCGGTGTTGTGTACATGTTTTATTTGCAGTGCTATGTACATATGGCATCATGTGCATGTTGTGCATGTGGTGCTATGTACATATGGTGTTGTGTGCGTGATTGTACACGTGGTGTTGTGTGCATGTGGTGTTGTGTACACGTTGTACATGTGGTGATGTGTACATGTCGTGCATGTGGTGTCCTATACATGTGGTGTCGTGTACATGTCGTACCTGTGGTGTTGTGTACATATGGTATTGTGTACACATTGTACATGTGGTGCAGTGTACATGTAGCATTGTGTGCACATTGTGTAGGTGGTACCATGTACATGTGATGTTGTGCACACATTGTGTAGGTGGTGTTGTGTACATATTTTACATATGGTACCGATGTACTTGTGGTATTGTGTGCATGTATTACATGTTGCGTGCGGGCATGTGGTACTATGTATGTGCATTGTGTAGTAGTGGTATCTTGAAATGTGTATTCGTTGTGTTGTACTCTGTGTATGTATAAGTATTGTGTTGTACGTCAAGAGTAGGTGTGTGTATTGTGTGGTTATGTACACCAGATGTAGGCACATGTATTGTGTCGTGTTATACAATGGATGTAGGTGTATGTGTCATGATGTATATTAGGTTTAGGTGCATGTATTGCATGGTTTTTGTATGTCGTGTGTGGTTGTATGTGTGTGATGCACACTATGTGTAGGTGCACATGGTCGAGGAGAAGGCAATAGGTGTTTTTTGGGTGTGGCAATAGATCCAAAGTGCACACAGAATAAGGACAAAGGTAGAAGCTAAGAATTGATTAAAGGATAAGTATCAACATTTTATTTCAGTTTTATTATGCATGTGATTTATGATTCTGGTCTATGATGATTACATGTGATCTATGATTTTGGTTTATGATGGTTACATGTGATTTATGATTTTGATCTATGATGGTTGTGTTTTTAGCTAACCTGATGTGATATGTTTATACATGATGATTTAGTCAAAGATACTAGTTTGACTTATTGTGACAAGAAGCGAACAAAATTGCAAGTATACCTTATTAGCAGGCCACCAATGAGATATGATGTGAATTTATTTCAATTATTTTAAATCTAATGGAAATTATGTGCTTCATACATGAAAGCATGGGAAATTCCCAAGTTGGATGGTTGAAACTGACTACAAGAATTAACAACAACAGTGAAAGAAATTGGAATAGGTAGCAATATGATGGTAAAGCATTCAGTAGCAGGGCCATTGTGGGACATTGATACCCAATAGTGTCCATTGATTTCAATGACTATACTATGAATGGTATGATGGTTTGAGGTAGGGATATGCCTTAGTTTCTGGATCTTCCGATGAGAGGAAACCTTGCCAAGGGATGGAATGCTTGGGATGGGGGTACCAGTGGAACTTGGAAGGTGTCTGATTGCACATAAGGGGGTGACTGAATTTCCCAAGGGACTATGTAGCATAGAAGGGAAGGTCAGGGATATATTTGTTTTGGTCATTAGAATTTCCATATGGAATCAAATGCACATTGGGGGTATGCCCTAGAACAATGAGTCGGTAAATATTCACTGAGAGGACAAGTGGCACAGGATTGTAACGCTAGACATTGCATGTAGTTTGAATTTGGCAATGGATTCTCGACTTCCTAGGAAGGAGGTGAATCCTGGTATTACTTGGGTGGAGGTGTGAGCCTAAATATTCCCTTTTTGTAGATGTAGGCATCATATCCTTTTATTTGATGGTTGAGAAAATATGCATATGTGTATATGTGTATATTATTGTAAATAATATATCGAGTTGGATTTATAAAGCTCCATAGGAAGTATGGTTATTTTTTGGTTGAAGCAAATCTGCATGAGTATATCTGGTTGTTATTGTAAATATCGTAATGAGTTGTGTTATAAATCTCCAGTGAGCAATATGGTTTTCATGTTCCAACAATGGTCATTGTAAATACTGCAATGAGCTATGTTATAAAGCTTCATGGGAACTGTATTTTGTTTTCAAAAGTCTTGTTGGTTATAGGTGTCATTGAACACTGAGGATGGTGTTCCCCCAAGGGGGAGGGTTCTGTAACAACCCTGGCTAAAAATTCATGTAAAAATATAAATAAGACCATGGTCATGGGACATGTATTCCAAGTTGAATGGTGGGAAAAACATCCTAGTGGGTGTCACTTTGGTTATTATGGCTAAAGGAAATTGGCAAAGGCAATGACAAAAGCTTTGGAAAGGCATGAGGCATTTATTGGAACTTTCTTTATGAAAATAAAGGAAATTAGGAGAAAAGGAAGGTGAAAGGTCATAGGTTGCATGTGAGGAGGAAAATGAAGGAAAATAATGGAAAATGAAGAATATAGAGGCCTCATTGATAACACGGCTTCCAAGGATAAGTTGGTAAGCTTTTGCTCAAGCTTGGTCAATGTAACCTTTTTTCAGTTCAGTTTTGGAGCTCTCTCATTATTCTCTTTCTCTCTCTCTCTCTCTCTCTCTCTCTCTCTATCACTCTTGGACACTTAGAGTTTTCTTGGAGCACATTGGCATTGGATCAAGAAAGGCAAAGAAGGCAAGAGGAATGAAGGAGAAAGAAAAGAAGAGCATGATCAAGTAGCTACAGTAGTATTCTTTGCAGGTATTGATTTGCATGTGTGATTTCCTTGATAGATTTGGCATGCATGGTATTGCATATGGTTCTTTGCTGTCATGGCATGGGTTTTTCTAGGCATGACAATGTTTTCAGCCTAGCCTTTCCATTTTCGAATAACCATGGCATGATGGGGTTCCCATGTTTTGGTTGAGATAGATTTCTAGATGGATTCAAAGCTAAGTGAGGTGGAACTCTAAAATAAATAACACATGCCCTAGTGATCCTTGAACTGAACTATGGATTATGGTAAATCCATTGGCCTAGTGACCCCTGAACCAGACTGTGGGTTGCAGTAAAGCGAGGTATTATGTGCCTCGATGGGCCTAGGAATCCTCAACCAGTTAATGGTGGTATATATGGTAAAGCCTAGATGTGGTTGACCTTGACTAGGCCTACGAATCCTTTCCGGTGAATGGTGGGATATATAGTAAATCCTAGAGGGTGGAGTCTCAGTTTAGGGCCTAGTGATCTGGTGTGGGTTGCGGTAAATCTTAGAGACTATGAGATAGGAAAATTCCTCACAGTGTAGGTGGAGAGATCTGGTGGCATCCATGCTTATTCTCTGGTAGAGATCATGGTAAAGCCTATTATTACATGTTTATTGTTTTTTCCTAGTGATCTGGTGGAGATCATGGCAAAGCCTATTATTATATGTTTATTATTTTAGCCTAGTGATTCGATGTGGATTGTGGTAAAGCCTCATTTCTATTGATGAAATTGAGGTGGTTTATCCTTGCGATTCCCTAGTTGGTTATTTTGGTTTGAGTCCCACATTCATGCTTGGAATATGGCATGAGGGTGATTAGTTGAAGAGATATTTGGCTCATCCAATCTATGGTCAAGTGGAACGTGGTAGTCCCATATCGGGTTGGATTTTTCATTAATTAATAAGAGGTTATTCCCTTGGTATCTTATGTGTAAATGTACTGGTTTATATGTGGATTCTATGGCTGATGTATCCTTGGTATTTCTATTATTATTATGTTGTTTATAAGCATGTATTATGACAATGATGATGTATGGTTATCCTCATGTTTTGATTTGTAAATGAATGAATAATGTATCTATGACGTAATAGATGATAATGCAACTAATGATATAAGGGAACAATGCTTCTTAGCGATTCTCAGATAAGTATGAGAACCCTATGCTCAGATATGTGATTTAAACCTGTAGATTACATATTTGTGACATGTTTGACGAAATGCATGTCATGGATACTAGGGGTCCAATCTAGTCCCTATTGATTTTTTTAGAATGTATCTTTGTTCCACTATGAAATTTCAATCATGAAGGTGTCATTGAGTTCTGGGCTGTGACCCGAGATTTGGGCTTGGAAAAGTGGCATAAATTCCAGATTTGCGGGCATAGGTATGAGAAGAAAATTCCCCATATGCATGCATACCCATGTTGTAGGATCATATGGAGCCTCCTAGATACACCTTTGTCCATATCAAGGGAGCGTCTGAGGGTTTAATGGTTTAACAACTAGGTTTCTCTAAGGAACTGTTTACCTGAGTGATTGGGATGGCTCTTAGGAGTTCTAATTTTGATGTGGAAAGGTATGTGTGGTGTGTTTCTATCGATTCCACTTCCTTAAGGTCCCTTAGGAGGTTTAATCCCATGATAATGGCCTCTCATTGTATATTTACCCTAGTTGGATGGTTACTTGGGTAGATGTGGGATGAGGGTGCTACACTTATCTTGGAATGTTTTGGGAAACTGAGTTGGTCACAACGACTCTCCACCCAACCATAGACAGTTACAGACAACATCACTTGTTGTTGTCACTCCCAAGCTATATTCCAGAGACTAAGGGGCTTGCTTAAAGGATTGAAGCACCAGCTACCATCTGAAACAGGGAATCCAAAGGACCTACTTCCTCCACCCACCAAACACTTAGCAGTTAATAGTACATAATGGAATCCAGAGGCTAGCTTCCTCCACCCTCCAGCTACCCAAGGCATCTAATCAATACATACATGGAATCTAGAGGCTTACAACCTCCACCCAAACATAAAGGGAACCCATAGGCTTACCTCCTCCACCCAAACATAAAGGTAATCTAAAGACTTTATTCTCCACCTTAGGACACACATGGAATCTAGAGGCTACCACCTCCACCCAAGAGTGTCAAGGGGATCTAGATAAGAAAGTATTCGCCCTAAACATAGTGTTTCCACCCACTCTAGGGGATCTAGAACCCATTATAAAATCACAACAAGAAAGGATTTAGAGGTCCTTCCTCTAGGAATCCATGGACACAATCCTCCACCCACACCATCAAGGGAATCTAGAGAAAGACCATCTCCACCCTCTAGCTTTACATGGAATCAAGAGGCATTGTTCCTCATTAAGGAGAGACCATCTTCATGCCATTCATGCCAATATAACTATTGTCATTATCTTCTCTTCTCTTCTGCAAATCCTTGCTCTTCTCTTCTCTTTAGCTCTGTTCTCTACTGAATGTTGCTTAAATTAATGAGTATGCCTCAATCCCTTGACTAAGTCATACCTTCCATGAGGTCAAACACTTCCCTTTTCCTATACTTTTTAATTTTATCTCCTGTGTAGGGATTGGTTTTCCCCTGTCCTTGTTGCCAACACAATCCATTATCATAAATTTCTTGTCCTTCTTTCCTTGAAATTATTTTACAAGGCAACATGAGTTGTGTACATAAGATTCGACCCCGTTTAATTCAACATACCCCCTTTTATTAAGGCACACCAACTAGCCTTTAATCAATGTTATAACAAACTTTTCTTGTAGCATGGAAACCTTGTGTATCCCAAGCATGTAACCTCTTCAACTCTAGAATATGTGTCCCTTTGACTTAACCAATTTTAATAGATTTTGTAAAATATTTAAATTTTATTTTCATGAGGAAACCCAGGTTGGCGTTGTCACAAGTTCTTACTGCTTCAAGATTAACTCCTTTGTTTGCTACATTTTCTTGTGGATTATGGGTTTCCTCATTTATGGGAGCGCCTCTTTCCTCGTCATCCTCTTCTTTTTCAAATTGTTGCTATGGAAATTTACATCCCTTGGGTTTCTTGACTTATTTATTTCTCCTTATATATTTCTTAGCCATAAGACATGATTTTATCAAATGTCCCATTTTTCGACATATTCGACATCTAAATGTCATGTTTTCAAAATCTAAAAACATGGTCCAACACTACTTGTTATGTGTCTAGATAATGTGATTTGGCTATCATTTGTTGAGGTCTGCCTCCACACATATTCTGGAAAAAAGTATAGATTCCTTCTTTAGTTCTTTATGTATCTATATTTATTTTCCAATTACTTCAAGCACTTTATGATGCCATAAATGAAGAGGTATATAATGCAATCTAACCCATACTGACATTATGGATACCACCATTGAATTGGCATAAAATTTTGGAAGCCATGGGGTGATAAGAAGTCCCACATTACCCAAAAAACATGCACCCTCTTGTAAGATAAAATATATTTCCTCCGATGATTCAAATTTTATGATGAAGAGACCCCTAGAACATAGATGAATATCACAATTTATTGTCCATGTCATGAAAATCCACTTAAAAAGATCCACTAGTTTTGGTGAGACATTGTTGAATTTTCATATGACTTAGAAGATTGTATGAAGATGATTTGTCTCTGATAGATCTACTACCATTTCTAGGACTTGATTCAGTTGTTGCACAATGTAGGGAGTTAGAGTATTGAAGGTCTAATCAGTTTTCACTGAAGCATCAAACTTCCCTTTAAGTGCATCTTTGAATGAAGTATATACAATGGGTTTCATTGGAATATTTGAAGATCCTTCCCTCATTCTTAGCATAAGTGAAACTTTGGAGTCTTTTCCTACTCCATACTATCCCAAATGGTATTGATTTTGAAGCACCTGTCCTTCGCATTCCAACATCTGACAATTTGTAGGTATGCCCACCTAAATTCGAATGGTATTCTTTAGATCTTCTTTAAAGTCTCATTCACTAATCTGAAAAATTAATGATTTTACATTTAGATTTTTAATAAAAACGAGAAAATTTTCATTTCTTTGTTATATCACCAAGGGATCTGCTAGATATGAGGTATTTTTGAGCAGATCTATAATTGATTGATTCATTTTTGGGCTCGAATAACTCGTCTCTACATTCTTAACCTATGGATCTAGACCCACTTTGTGTAACAAACCCACAACACAAATAATAGATCAATAATGGAAACCCTAGATTTTTAAAAACCCTCCTGTCACATCACTAGATCTGGTTGAGCTCAACCAAGGCCCAAATCTGGCTAGGAAGAAAGTGAGCAATCTCCAGCAGAACTTGTTGGGTCCCTATAATACTAGTGATTACCCCATTACTATTGTAGTTGTACCCCTTATTAATATTGGTGTGCCCCTATTGCCCCCATATTGTTATTACTGTGCCCCATAGAATCCCTCTATTGTTATTTTTGTGGATTTATATTATTGTTAGGTCGGCTAGGTTATATTGTGACTCCTTAGACTCCTATATATAGAAAGGAGGTTTTTTCATTTGAATCATCCAAGAATTGTTCATTTATGTAATGTAAAGGATGTTTCCCCCTTGAAGAGGCTGAATTCTAAGGTGTTGATCTATCTTTTCTATCTTTTTCTTGAGTTGGTTACATAACATTTGGTATCAGAGCTTTGGATTCTAGGGTTTCGCTGCTCCAAACAGGTCGTCGTGGCATTTTCACTATAACGTTTTTTCTGCGATGTTTCAGAAGTAAAAAAAAAAACCCATTTGAGAAGACAGTGCGCTAATTCTTGGGTCCTAATTTCATAGCTTTTCACGCAATATTTGTGGAGATATGATCTGAGGAAGTTGGTCTTTTTGCAGAGTCCTAAATTACATTCCAAACAGGTGACCTGGGGAAAATCACCATAACTCTTTCTCTGAGCATTGGATTGAAATTTCGTAAGAAGGTACAGAAATGGGTCAGACTGTAGTTTCTTCGATATATTTTTCGGAGCTAAAGGTCGAAACAGTGACTCATGGCACGTCGTACAAGTTTTCTCTACTGAAATAGTCTATAATCAGGTCACTGTGGGATCTTTCGCATAACTCTTCCTTGGAGAATCCAATTTGGATTAGACTGGTGGCATTGGAAAGAGGACATAGAGGGCTACCACAGGTCGCAATTTTAGAACTGGATGATTTGAACGTACAGAGATACATCAGAGGCAATATCGAGCTCCTACAAAGTAAAAAAGGTGTGTAGATTCATTTAAATTTTTGCTTAAGATTGGTTTGAAATTTATTTTGAAGGAATTCAAGGGGCATAGTAGAGCATTATTATCGGTAACTGATGCCCCGAGGAAAGAAAATGCAAACACCTAGTAAGGAACCTGAAAGCTCTAGCATGACTCATGAAGAAGAGGAATGCAACATGATATATCAAAATTACAAGACCAAGTGCAACAACTGTCCCTTGCACAAAAAGGAACAGACTCTAAGATGGATGGTTTAAAGAAATGTGTAGAAGCTAAGATGGACTATTTAAAGAAAGGCGTAGAAGCTAAGATGATTGACGTGGAAGCTAAGATGGATGATTTGAAGATAGAATTGAAGACAAGCATGGAAGATTTGAAGAAAGATTTAACAAAGTTTATACAAGAAATGCTTACTAATGGTGAAAGGGTAGTAAAGGAAACTCATGATGAGAACAAAATAA
>APFE030967200.1:0-11599 GCA_000404065.3 Pinus taeda
AGTCTAGACTTTCATTTTATTGTATATGACATTATGACATGATGAGATACTGATACATTATCATATTTTTTGTTGATATTTTGAGGCTGAGTTGGGACTCAGGAGTCAGGACTTACTATTCAGGACATGATTCAATGTTATGTGTGATTTTAGCGCTAGAAATGATATTAAACATCTTATATATTAGTTTTTTTATCATATTTATGTGTCAATGTATTTATTTTATGTTCTAGATGGTTTAGATATTGAAAAATTTGAAAAAAAATGAAAAAAAATGAATATTTTTGTTCCAAACGCTTTCTTCCCGCCTTTTTTCCGCTTTTTTCCCGATTTTTCCGATTTTTTCGTTTTTTTCTGCGCGCCGATTAAATCCCGCTCCCGCTTTTAACAACATTGATTGGGAGGGTACTTATATTATGCAACCTTTATAGATGATTTCTCTTGCAAGACTTGGATATATTTGTTGAAGAAGGAGGAAGTATTCTCATGGTTCCATTCTTTCAAAGCTTTGGTTGAAAATCAAACTGGAAAGAAAATCAAAATATTGAGAACCGATAATGGAATTGAATACGAATCAAATGAGTTCAAAGATTATAACATTAAGAGGGAGATTACTACCACATATACTCCTGAGCAAAATGGTGTTTCTGAAAGGAAGAACCGTTCTATCGTAGAAGCCACTCATGCCATGCTTCATGATCAAAGCCTTTCGAAGTTCTAATGGGCCGAAGCTGCAAACACTGCGGTGTATGTTCAAAATAGATGCCCTCATCAAGCGTTGGACTCCAAGACTCCTGAAGAAGTTTTCACCGGTAAGAATCTTGATGTTTCTCACTTTAGAATTTTTGCTAGCCCCATATATTTTCATGTGCCAAAAGAAAAGAGAAGCGAATTGGATGCTTTCAGGAAGAAACGAACATTTTTGGGCTACAGTGAAACTTCTAAGACATATAGAATCTATGTGCCTAGTCAAAGAGAAGTGGAGATAAGTCATGATGTCACTTTCAATGAGGATGCTGCCCTTGGGAAGATTAGTAACCTTCCTCTTCCAAGGAAGGACAAAGAAGCAGATTCTAAAAAGCAGGGAGAATCGCAGGATGAGCAAATGCCCGATGTTGAAGGACTAATGGATCCCATTGATCCACCCCCTCATGAGCTCTCCTCCTCAAAAAGTAGACCCTCATGACTTAAGGAGACTCTTGAAGATGCTAAGAGACATATTGCACCTAGGGGGACATTTCGTGAAACTAAGAAGCCAAATAGGTACCAAGGGTACTTAACTGCTATGAGCACCATTGTTCAATCTGAGCCTTGCACATTCGAAGAAGTCGCCAAACACCAAGTTTGCAAGGAAGCTATGAATGAAGAGTATGAGTCAATTATGAAGAATAATGTTTGGGATGTGGTCCCTAGACCTAAGGACAAACGCGTTGTCACTTCGAAATGGCTCTTCAAGGTCAAGCATGCAGCTGATGTAAGTGTTGAAAGTTCAAGACCAAATTCCTTGCGCGAGGCTTCACTCGAAAGGAAGGTGTGGATTATGATGAGATATTTGCACTGGTTGCTCGCTACACCACCATTTGTTCGATTATAGCCCTTGTTGCCTCGCAAGGATGGAATCTTCATTAGATGGATGTCAAGAATGCCTTCTTGTGTGGTTCACTTAAGGAGGAAGTCTATGTAGAACAACCTGAGGGGTTCAAAGTTCAAGATTGTCGGTCACATGTATGCAGGTTGAAGAAAGCCCTCTATGGGTTGAAGCAAGCACCCCGGGCTTGGTATGAGAGGATCGATAACTATCTATTGAAGCTGGGATTTACGAAAAGTGAAGCTGATCCAAACCTTTATTTTATGGTTGAGAATGATAGACCTTTCATCTTGGTACTCTATGTGGACGATCTTTTTGTAATAGGTGCAAACCCTCTTTTTCATCAATGTCAGAGGGAGTTGGCTTCCGAATTTGAGATGAAGGACCTAGGACTGATGCATTACTTCCTAGGGTTGGAGGTCTAGCAAAAGGTAGGCGAGATTTTCCTTTCTCAAGGAAAATATATTGTGAAGATTTTTGAAAGATTTGGGATGGTGGACTACAAGTCTGTGACTACTTCGATTGAACTTAACTTCAAGAAGTTATGTGGGAGTGTTATTGGGCCCGATTTGGGAAATCCCTCTGTATCGTCAACTTGTGGGGGCCTTGATGTTCTTGGTGAACTCTTGTCTGGACATATGTTTTGCAGTGAATACATTGAGCCAGTTTATGGTCAAGCCTCATCACATACATTGGATTGCTGCCAAGAATCTCTTGAGAAATCTACGAGGCAAAATCACTTGGACTGAGATACACTGTTGGGAATGTGAGACTCCATGGTTACTCTGCTGCAAGCTGAGCTGTTAGTGTGGTGGACTATAAATGCACATCTGGATGTTGCTTCTCTCTAGGTTCTGCTGCGATATCATGAATGTGTAGGAAGCAGAAATCGGTTGCCTTGAGCACCACTGAGGCTGAATACATTGTTGCTAGTTTGGCCTCCTGTGAATTTGTTTGGTTGAGGAAGCTCTTTAGTGAGCTATTTGGACATGTGTTGGAAACCACCATGATCTTCTGCGACAACCAGAGTGGGATTGGTCTTTCAGAGAATCCCGTGTTTCATGACTGCTCCAAGCATACTGATATCAGGTACCACTTTATCCGAGATATGGTACAATGGGGAGCAGGTCACCGATATTCGTACAAAGCCCCTCGGGAAGGTCAAATTCTTAACCTTCCGTGAACGACTTGGAGTCATGGAGAAACCCTCTTATGAGGGTTCCGTATGAGATGGATGTTGAGCTCTGGGAGCTCCGAGGGGCTTGGGGTGCTTCTTGGAGCGATGAGTGACCATAGGGTGAGTGGTTCACCCTCCCCTATTGGTGTGCGATGTATAGGGTAAGTGGTTCACCTTCCCCTGTGATACCCCATGGTGGCATATGCATAGGATGAGTGGGTCACCTTCTCTTATGGCATATGAGCAGGATGAGTGGTTCACCTTCTCTTGCTGGCACATCCTACACATGTAGTTCGAGACTCTCATGGGAAGTACCTCTCATCTGGCCAATGAGTAGGGAAATGAGGATAGGGACCATAATACTACCGATGGACGCATTGTGTACTACCATACTCCTTATGCTAGGATGTTGACATTGATCTGGGATCAATGGAAACTGACTTCGGGTCAGTTAAGAGTGGTATGACACACTCTCTATTATTGGAGACTGATTGCGGGTCAGTGGAGAATGGTGTGATACATCCTCGATCATTTCTTCTTTCTTCATGGTTCAGCGGAACAGAGCGGAGCAAAGCAGTGATAGGGATGGTACAGATCGTCAGACAGTTTGGCAGGTGATGTTCTCCTTAGTTGAGAGGGAGTGTTAAATTTGGCAACTAGGGCCAAACATCACTTTGGACAACTCTTGTGAGGCAATTGATATTTTTCTTGGATTCCTCTTTTCGAGAGGTGTAGGATTGATCTAAATATCCATTCTGACATGGACAAATGAAGTTATGAATTTATTTTGATTATGGACAAATTGTCAAGGTTGGCCAACCATTAAATTAGCCTCCTCCAGCCTTCAACGTTGCATATAA
Organism: Pinus taeda; assembly: GCA_000404065.3. Taxonomy (NCBI): domain Eukaryota; kingdom Viridiplantae; phylum Streptophyta; class Pinopsida; order Pinales; family Pinaceae; genus Pinus; species Pinus taeda. The sequence continues at coordinate 3,626 of APFE030967200.1, forward strand.
ATACAAGATGCCTCCCCATTTTGGCATCACTTTCATTCCTCTTTCTCTCCCTCATCTTGATTGGGTATAGATTTCTGGGATCCTCTCTCTTTCCACACATGCAAAGGAAGGTATGATTTTCTAGCTGCTGTGTTGACTAGATTTGACCAAAATTTCAGGACGCCGAAATTTTAGGGGGCTGAATTTCACCAGCGTTGACTTCGATTTTGTGAGGGAGGTTTCTGTTTGGGCAGGTCATTGCTCTGGGCACAAAAACCGAGGCAGTTTCACGCCTATGTTGACCAACGTTGATTGACCTAAGTCAGGTTGCTATGTTGACTTCTGTTGAGTAGGTTTGACTAGTTATTTTCAGACTGTTTTGGGTTGCATTATCTTGCTGTTGAAGGCTGAGTTGACCAAGGTTGACTAAGCTATTTTGGAGGTCAATTTCAGCCTTACTGACCAGCGTTGACTTTCTGGTTAGGGCTTTTTGTTTCTGCTATTTTGACTGATTTGTTTGGGCAAGTGAATATTGTAAATTGTACTCTCTCTGCTGAACTTTTGAAGAATTATAAGAAGAATTGATCAAGGGTTTCCCCACATTGGGGTTTGTCCCTGGCTGGTGCCATATCTTGTGTTTGCTTGTCTTCTACTGTTATTGTTTATGTTCTATCTACATTTTACTATCACGATGATTTGATTGCTGAACTGGATATTGATATTGGGCTAATAAAGAAATTGAAGTAAAATTTCTCTAAACATAGAACATACCATTGTTATCCTAAAATTAACAATTCTACGCTAACATGCATATCATTTCAAGCAAAGGCTAAGTGTAATCATAGAGCTAGTGCAACCAACATATCATTAGAACAATATAAACATGCCTACCTATATGATTACTCATGCAATAGACCCCAAAGCCAACATAGACACAATGACATGGATGGGAAAACGATGATTCTCCCTTTCAATGGTGTGGATAGGTATATTATTGTGAGTAATGTCTTGAAGAAAGCAAAAACCACCCTCAACCTCATTTTCCTTGTTGGTATCATAAGTAGGGTCACTATCAAAATGATGGTTGCCCACATCCCATTTTTCCTCATTGATGCATTAAAAATCAGAAATATCATTGTCATAGGGAGCTTGGTTTTGAGGAATGCTATGATCCTTTCAGATTATTCTATTTTCATCTCTCCTTGAGAGGAGATTGATGGTGTACAAATTTCCTCTCTCCATGTGAGGAGATTGATGGTGTACTGTTTTTCATATCTCCCTAAAGAGGAGATGGATGGTGTACTGTTTTTCATCTCTCTCCCTAAAGAAGAGGTTGATGGTGTATTGTTTTCATCTCTCCATGAAAGGAGATTGATGGTGTATTCTTTCCATCTCACCATGAGGGGAGATTGATGGTGCATTGTTTTCATCTTCATAAGCAGAGATTGATTGTATGATCCCTTCCTTGGTTGATGAAGGACGAATCATCTGTATGAGAGAGATTGGACTGTATATCTTTCCTTATGATGACTTTGATCTCTCCCTTTTGATATTTGATGACACCTATGACTTGGTTAGGGAGATGGATCGTGAGAGAGAACGAAGAGTACTTCTCTAGCTAAGAGGGAGTGTTGAAAAATGTAGCTTCAGTTGGTACCTTCATTAGAAAATTATTGGAGACAAAATTAATTGTTATGCTGGTCAGGTCGACTTCTAAAAAGTAGGCTGGATCCATGATCAAGCGGTGGCTTTTCAAGGGTCATGACACTTCACATTGACCACTATAAATAGAGTCACGTTGGAGGTCATTTGGAAATTGAATCATCACATAAAACTCGTTTGATGTACTGCAAATTGAATCATCACATAAAACTCGTTTGATGTACTGCAGTTGATTTACACGTGCGAAGAAAGAAGAAGGGATTTCTTGTTCAAGCATTGCCTATCTTTGATCTACTATTGACCAACATTGATCGAGCTTTCTCTGGCTGTTTGACTGAACTGTGAAAGAGGCTGAATATTCTGTCGACTTCAGATTGTGATCCTTGGCCTGTTGACTTCGCTCTGTTGACTTTCGACCCTATTGACTTCGACCTATTTCTCCCGCGTTGATCACAATTGTTTTCTGTTGACTGCGCTGCTGCATATCTGCACTTTGATTGGACTTTGATTGGTATTTTTACAGTGACAAAAATCAGTGATATTATCTCTCTGTTGACTAAAACTTGGTTTGGATGGTCAAAAAGCTAAGTTGCACGAAACGGGGAAACGGGGAAGCGAAACGAAACGCGACCTCCCCAAATTTTGGAAACGGGGAAACGCGAATATATATATTATATATATATATATATATATATATATATATATATTAAAACATTTAAAAATTATTAATATATATATGTGCAATCATAATGATGAGAGAATGAGAGGCACTGCTATTTTATAACTTTAGAAATAGTTTCTAGAAGTGATTAGAAACCCTAAAAAAAAATAAAAATTAATTAGAAAAAATTTTTTTTAAAAAACAAGTGTTATTTTGTGGGAAACGGGGCCCGTACAGCGTGGAAACGCGTTTCCGTCCGTGGAAACGTGTGGAAACGCCTGGAAACGTGTGGAAACGCGCCCGTACGGACGGAAACGCGTTTCCACGCCGTACGGTACGCGGAAACGCGTTTCCGTTTCGTTTCCGTACGGAAACGGACCCTAGACCCACGTTTCCTGCAACTTAGTCAAAAAGTTAACCTTTGACTGGTTGCTATTGGATAACTTGAATTGGAATCTCTCTCACAAGGAAAGATTGATTGGGGTTTCCCCTTTGTGGGTTTTTCTCTAGTCATTGACCTAATTTCTAGTGTCTCTTGTCTTATTATCTTTGTGATATCTTCTGCTCATTGTTTATGGTTGTTATTTTTCAAGTGTAACTAGTTAATGATTTATATGCTCTAAAAGTTATAATGAATGCTTTGAAGAAGACTGTAATATCATTGGAAGTAGTTACCAGATTTGAAAATTTTTCAGTTGTTTGACTCAGTTCTCTGTACATTGCCTTCACTATTTAATCTCTTGCCTAGATCAAATTGGATGGTTCAAAACACGTAGACACAAAAATTCCATTGTGATTTTTGCCAAAAGAATTTCAATTTAGAAAACGTGGATCACAAAAAAGCCTAAATTCAAAAGGTTTTCTCTAGTTTTGCATCTACTAGAAAAACAACAAAATCCATCTTAACTCTGGATCTACCAAGCATCGAGAGGAATCAAATCTCTCATTTGAGGTGCAAACCTTGTAAAAATTTCTGTTTTCCCACCCCGGTTTTCGGTTTTTTCTTATTTCTCCCATGTAGTTAAATGCCCTTTCCCATAACCATACATTCAACAAGCTGAAAAAAATAAATTTGCTGAAAACACAAATTCTGGAAATTTTACAGAATGCTGGAAATTGCAGAAATAAAAATCAGCAGTAATAAACAGCCATTAAAACACTTTATATTTTTGGTCAATGTGACCCTGGAAAAACCCCCTACAACTCTTGGGGAAAACCAGTTTGAGAGCTCTTCTTTATTTCTGAAAAAAAAGCCTTTTTACAGCAAGAAAATATTCAGCAAAAATCAGCAAGCAACTTTTACAACTTATTTCAGCCTTGCTGAAACTTCGCTGTTGTTACTCCGCTGCTGATACTCCGTAGCTCACTGTCCAGAAATCTCCCTTGCTCTCTTGCTCTCCTTCTCTCAATCTGCTCATGAAAGAATTGAATCGAATGTGATCTTTTCCTCATTTTCCTCCCTTAATATAACTTCAAGTGACTTTTGGGTGATCCAAGTGACATTTGGGTGATCCCTAAATCCAATGGCTGAAATAGATTTAGATCAATGGCTGAGATTAAATGCACATTTAAATCTCACTTTCTATTTTTTAATTCACCCACTTTAATAAAGACCCACTTAGTCATTTATTTCCAAAGTCACTTTTCCTTTCTAATTTTTTATTGACTTTATAAAAGTCACTTTAAAATTAGACTTAGTAACTTTATCACTTAAAGTCACTTTTAAATTAGATTTTAACTTTATAAAAATTATAAAGTCACTTTAGGAGAAAAATTAAAATCTTTTGGACACTTTTCCCTAGGCCAAAGATCAAAGCCTAAGGGAACCATCTGTCCTCCGGTATCAAATTTCAACAAATCTCTTTTAGAATGAAAAGAGATTTGATCCCTCTCGACGCTTGGTAGATATAGAGTTAAGATGGATCTAAGCTGGTTTATTATTCACCAACATTTTGTTCATGTCTCATATGAATCTCTAAATTCTCCTTGCACAAGGTGTTTCATCAAGGTCTTTTGAAGTTTTGAGGTGACCAAGGTTTATCATTGCCCCTTTATTTGTCAAAGATGGAAGGCCACTAGGTTTAGAGGATTAAAGGACACTAGTTTGTTTCCCTTAATTCCCTTGAATCCACGTCCATCTTTTGCTTCCAAAGTTTTTGCTCCTACACTCCATTAGCCTAGATCTTGTGCCAATGTTTAAAACCCCAAAATTATTTTAGTTACTTGTTCTAGGGTAAATTAGAGTTTATTTACAGAAAAATCAATATTTTCAACATTAATTGTCTTGGATGCTATTGTTTTAGGGTTAGGGTTTTGTTTGCAATTAAGTGGAAAAGGAAAAATGTCATTTTACATGCATTATCCAGCTCTAATTTAGGGCTAATGTCTAGGGTTGATGGTGCTATTGTATGTCTTTTAACCACAGAAAATTTGTAGTGGTTTATTTTCTCATTTACTCATTATTATGGCCCTCATTTTACTTTTCTGTGTCATGACTTCTGTGGCTAGTTTTATTGCTGTTGTAAACTATTGTATTGCTGCTATTTCTAATTTAAAGAGCTGGTTTATGACAGCCAAGTGTAATTTCTAGCTTGCTTATGTTTGGGAACCTATTTGAGCCTCTATTGATTGAGCTAAGCTTTTAGATTCAGCAGGAGGAACCTTTGAACTCAATTGTTGAAGTTGTTTTTTTATCCAACTTGAACCGTAATGCCTATTTTTGTCCTTGGGTGGAATTTCATTGGATAAACTGTAGGGGGCATTTAGTTTAAGGTAATTGGGTTATTTGATCCGTAACTTCTACTTGGGAAGTCTCTCTTGTGTTGGATTTTGTCCATTACTAAAATGAGGGAAGGTGTTGCTGAGGTGACAATGGTAACACTCCCATTGTTGCACCCAATCTTGGTTGTCTAGTGGGGCTTTGCATTCAAGTGCCAGATTTTGCGGTAACAAGTCCCTTGTGGACATTAGTAAAATTATCTCATCTTTTCTGGATTCTGAACATGATTTTGAGTAAAATATTTGACTTCTTCTGATATAATGTTGTTTCCAAATATTTTGTATTGTTTATCAAATCAACTTAAATATGTTAATTTAAAGACCTTATTTTTTGATGTTGTATGTTCCTTATAGTTGTGGTTAGGATTATTTAAAATTTAAAACAAATAATTAGCAATGAATATCTGAAATTTTTAGCAAATGTTGGTGTAACTTGAATTAAAATAGGAATCTGTCTGGTTGAGGAAGAGTTTGCATACTTGTGTTGCAGAAAAAGGGTCAGATTGGAAAAACCTCATTTACGACTTGAAATTTATATGTTTGACATCATCCTGTTTAGCGTATGCATCATTTGATTTTGTTCTATTTCACAATGCAATCTGCTGTTATGGAGTGAGATTGTTCCCACAAGCATTGTATTGTCTCCCTCCATCACAATCTGTTGTGTTTGGTGCTATATAATTGTGTTTATAGTAAGCTGTTTAAACTTTATACTTTGGCATTCCTTATATTGATGTCTCCTGGCACCTCTTTTCTTTTGGTTTTCCTCTTATTTATCAAACGAGCTAGAGCTAGACAACAGATTTGAGGAAGAAAAACTAGAATTCGGAACTTTTATGTAGATTAAAGCAAGAATCTTGATGTTTGCTATTTTATGTATCTTTGATGGATTCTATGCTTCCAATGTTCAGGTGTTGCTGAAGTTTAATGTTGACGAGGAACAAATTGAAAAGATGACTAGGTGGCATCGGATTGCAATGGTGAGAAAGCTTTCAAGTGAGCAAGCTGCTTCAGGTGTTAAAGTAGATGCAACAGCATTGAATAAGTTTGCACGGGGACAACGCATGTCATTTCTTCAGCTTCAACAACAGGCACGAGAAAAATGTCAGGAAATCTGGGATCGTCAGTTTCAGAGTCTTTCAGCTGCTGATGAGGCACTTGAAAGTGATGCTGAAGCAAATAGTGATCTAGACTCCTTTGCTGGAGATTTAGAGAATTTACTGGATGCTGAAGAGGGTGAGGATGGTGAAATTGGTGATTCTGACACAAAAAGAGAGAAAAGAGAAACTATTAGAGGATTTGGTGCACGAAGACGAGCAACTCAAGCCCAAGCAGAGGAGGAAATTGAAGATGAAGCAGCTGAAGCAGCAGAACTTTGTAGGATGCTCATGGATGGTATGCTCTTTATCCATATGGAATCTCTTGCATTAGTTTAGTGTGTTCTTTTTAAATTCTGATAGATGGTATACCTTTGATCCATATATACATTCCTGCATTAGTTTAGTAACTTATTTTCAAGGCTTAATTATTTATGTATAAATCTCATAATATGCATTAAGGAAGTTTTAAAGGCCTAGAGTTTTTATGAAGATGTGTTATGGGTGGATTCAAAAAGTTGGAGATTAAATAGGATCAATATGGAGCACATGCTATGTGATGCATGGTATTTGAGGCACTGAGAAGACTTGGTCTTCATGTAGAATCCAGATTCTAGATATGCATATTTAAAGTTGAGTCTTGTAAAGCTCTTATATGGGTGAGAGTTGGGGACATGTAAGAAAATCTAGCTGATTTCTTTGTGTACATTAATTTATTGTATCATCAATTCATATTGTCAAGGGCGGCTTCATTATGTGACCAAGGTTTCTGACTACTGTCCTGATTTTGATTTCTGATTTGATTTCAATTTCAGGATCTGGATATTCCCTTAATTGTTTGGCTTTACTTCTGGTAACAGCGAAGGAGTTTTTATAGACTTCTGCTTGAGCAAGATTTACACTAGTGGTCTCTTAATTTGTAGACTTCTCATCTTCAATGATCTAAATTTTTTTCTCTATTCTAGGATTAGCGCAGTCGTTAACCAAATGTCCTCATTCATTGTACTTCCTAAATATCAAAATTCTTCTTATGCAGTCATTTTCTAATGGAGCTGCTTGTTTCTCATTGGAAGATGTCTCAAGTGCCCGCTGGTTACTTCATGCCAGCATCCCTTCTTATAGTCTTGGGTTGAGAAGGCTTGCTGGTGTTATGAATAAAATATATATAAAAATAATAAAAATAAATAAAAATAATAAAAATCATAAATAATGATTAATTAACTAATAATTAGTATTTAAGAGTCATGTCTCTAAGGACATGACCATTTGTGAATGGCGTGCCTACCTAGGTATATAGACGAGACGCTAATTTGTAATCAAGTCATCATCTCATATGTCTTTTGTATTCACACACACACACACACATGTTATACTAGTGTTGATAATATCGATATCAACAAAATATCGGTGAGGGTCCAGAAAACATCTTATCGGCAATATCGATGAAAATATCGGCAAACATTGACAAGCATAAAAAATCAAATTTTTCAAATTTTTAAACATAGCCGATATTTTGAAAATATCGCAATATTTTCACTTTTGAAAATATCGTGATATTCTCTCGGCGATATATCGGTTTGTCGAAAATATCGCGATATTTTCGAATATTGCCGATATTATCAACACTATATTATACTATGATGGATACTTTCATATTTCAGATATTCTAAATCTTTTCATTGTGTATACAAACTTTGTTTGTTACATTGGTATTAGAGCCGAATTGCCTAATCACTAGGCCTTTAACTATCAATTATTTGTCAACTTCATTGCCGCCACAATTGAAGCGTTTCGCTA
>APFE030967203.1:4020-21658 GCA_000404065.3 Pinus taeda
GGGTGCCCCCTTCACTGCACCGATTGCGTAGCGGGGGGGTCACAGGGGTTTGAGGGGTGCAAGTAACCCCCCTCTATGGGGTCTAGGGCAACGCCCCGGAAAATTTTGTTTTTTGGACCCTATATTAGGTTGGGCGGACCTACTTATGGTTTTGTGCATGATTTTTCGCACATGGTTTTGGACGCAATGATTTTTCGGTCCAAGTTATAGAATGCTTCGGCATGTATAAATATTTATTATAACATTGAAAGGAACATAATGAATAATCAAGCTAGTAGTCCCGGTTTTGGGACCCAAGGGAAAATCTCTGTGTATGTGTGTTTTATGTCGTATGCTCTCGCGTTGTTTATTTTCCGTGTTTTAGAATTCATATGCAGGTTAAAACCTACATCCCATCTCCATTACCCCGAACTTATTCTTTGGTGTGCCTTTGTTTTTCTTTGAGTTTATTTCTTTCCAAGATTTGTTTCTTCTTGGTTTTTCCTTTCAAGTTTTTTCCTTCCAGGATTTCCTTTTGAGCAAGTCCTTCATACCTTTGCGGTGGCCCCAATTTCCCAGCTCTTAATCCTCTACGAGCATATTTTCTTCTTCTGGGGATGGTCCTTCTGAGCCAGACTTGTGTCATCAACCCCATATGATGCCTCCTTAGTGGTGACATGTGTCACATAGGTTTGGCCCCTTCGACCACTTGACAAAGTTGAATCTACCTACCTCATGTTCTCCACACTAGCATGACATGCTAATGTCATCCTAACTTTGTTATCTTGGCCAAAAATGTCAATGTGCCTTTGTTTTTTTCTCTAGGGTAAACCTTTTTAGATGAATTGTTCCATCGCTACTATTAGAACCACATTTTCCCAGTCCTTACATCATCCCAATTGTTCTTCCTTTGTGCGCTTTATTATTCTTTTGGGGAATTCCCTCTCGAATGAAGTATTAATGGGCCTCCACTACTGGCCAATGGAAACTTCTATTGTCGATGTGATGTAAACCCATGTACACCCAACTATCTATTTAGCCTCTACTTAAAAACTCTACCATGTTTGGAAAAACCACCAAACTAACATGCTCCAAATTGGTCCTCCAACCACTTTTAGCTTTCCAAATTTGACTTTGGAGGATTGACCTTTGACTGGTCATAACTCCTAATCCAGGAGGCCATTTGGAGACTTTAGTATACCATTGGAAATATCTTTCTGAGAGCTATCCAACTATGCCACTTATAGACGTATCTCAGTTAATAACCTAAGGCAAAAGTACCTTGAAATCCTGGGACTCCCATACATCTACCATCCTTGTCCATTTGACATCAATGGCAACATTTTGCTCAACAATATTTTGTCATAGAGTCTATAAAAGGAGGTGAATATTGTACTTTATGTCTATTTAAAAGTAGGGGAATCATTTAATTTTTTCATGGAAAAGTATACAAGCTCTACATCTAAAAAATCGATTAAGTAAAATTTTCTAGTTAAATTATTTACATTGGATGAATATTTATGATGAGTGGTACTTGTGTTGGATAAATATTTTCAGGATTAATTTTCTTGATGTTGCATATAATATGCGTATTCTATTACAATTTTCTCTTATATGAGTGTTTATCATTATAGTCTTATATGTGAACATTTCCAAGGAAAATATCAATATAGGTTTGAGCATCCATGGACATTTCTATCAATAATATTATGAAATAGTTGAGTTTCAAAAAATACACCATCATTACTCCCAATTGAAGGGCTAATGTAAACATATTTTCATGGTGAATTTACACATAAATAGTGATGTGCAATATACCTTTATAACACACTAATTCGTACCAACCGTAATTCCAATAATGTTAAATAGCATAAAGTGATATGAATCTCATTCAATCCATTTTTTGGTAGGAGAAATATATTTCTGTCCAATTATAAAATCTTAATTAATTAGATAATAAATTACATAAAAATAATGCAAGTGTATTTGGTTGAGTTATCATAAAAACAATATAGTTAAGTTTTCTCAATAGAACCTACCTTTCCTTAAATAATTTGTGTCAAACCACATAAAGAAAAGTTATCAACCCAATCTGTGTCAATTCATAAACCCCCCTTTTTTGTTTTTTTTTTTTTTTTAGCACATCCCATTTAGGTGCCGCAAATGCCATGAACATGGGCATCTATACAGAGACTGCCCAACATACAATATGGAGAGAAATATGAAAACCATTGCGAATAAAAATCCAGAAGGTTTCACCAAGGTTGGGGACAAAGGGAAAGGCAGGAAGCGACCATAAAAAAAGATCAATGAGGAAAGACAACCGAGCCATAATAGCTTTAAGATCCTAGAAGAAGAAGATGGAAATAAAGAAACAAACCAGGAATCGGGGAATATTATCACTGAGAAGGAAAGGGATGCTAGCATGTAAGATATCATAGAAAACAACCAGCAAAAAGATGATCTGCCAAGCATTATGGAGATAAGTAGGGACCATGAGATGACTCCAAGTGAGGCAGGAATGGAGGACCATGAACTGCAGGAGATTCTAGAAAGGGAAAATCTAGATCTAGAGAAATTTTTGGAACAAGGGACGACCAAAGGAGTGGACTCCCTACCAAAAGAGGAATATGATAGGGTTCAACAGGTCTTCCTATGGAGATCATAACCAAAGGGTTCTGGAGTCGAAAGAAATCATGAAAGCCAGGAGCATAGAGGGGTCAAAATGATGGAGGAGACACAAGCACAATCTCCAAAGAACCCAGGCAGGAAAAGAGGAAGAAAAAGACAATGAGTTGCTAAACGAATGTGGGAAACTCTTGATCAACTCAGGTAAGATGAAAGATCTCACCAGTTATTCCTTTACAAACCTTTCTTAATGAAGCTCACAACCTGGAATATTAGAGGCATAGGAAATAGAAGGAAACAAAGAAATCTCAGTAATAGAATAAAAGAAGAAAAACCAAATATGGTTTTTATTCAGGAGACAAAATGTTTGATGGATAAGATTAGAGAAATTCATAATAAATGGCTAATCAAGTATGAGTTTCTAGAGGTTAAAGCAAATAACTCGACGGGGGGGGGGATTCTTACTCTCTGGGATCCCCAGAAATTTGGAATCTTGGATGTTGAAGCATCCAGGAACTATCTTTCTTTGGTATGTCAACCTTTAGGTGATCAGAAGATATACATGATCACAAATGTCTATGGACCTCAAAAGAAAGAAGATAAACTCAAGCTTCTCACCTCCCTTGAGGAACTAAGAGTAAGACACCCTAATATTCCCTTGATCGTTGCAAGAGATTTCAATATGATAAGATGTCTTATAGAGAAAAAAGGCGGTATCAGACAGTTAAGCATAGACTCCATGGACTTCCAGAACTTCATAAGGAACATGGGGTTAGTGGACAACAATAAATGGGACCTTCACTTGGAACAAAAAGAGGGGCGGGGCTTCACAAGTCGCCTCTAAACTCGATAGATTTATTATTCAGAGGACCTCTTTCTTTCAGTCTCTGCCATGTCAGCTTCTATTCTTCCCTTTGGAGGTTCATCCCATTGGCCTGTATAGTTGGAAGCCACTTTTATGGGTACAACAAGGAACAAACCCTTCAGGTTTGAAAATGCTTGGTTCTCTCACCCTAAATTCACCAGCAACAATGACAAATGGTGGACAAAAGATTTGAACATTCAAGGCACTAGAATGTTCCTGCTCCAACAGAAACTTAAACATATCAAATCCAAGCTTAAAGATTGGAACAAAAAGGAATTTGGAAATATCTTCAAAGCCAAAAGAGAAGCTAAGTAGAAACTACAGGAGATCAATCAGATCAACATCACAGATGGCTTTACGAGGAGCGGAAAAAGCTAGCTGACTCTCTGCAAGAAGAATGGGAAGATTGGTGCATGTAAGAGGAGATTTTCTAGAGAAAGAAATCGAGGGTGCAATGGATTAGAGAGGGAGAAAGAAACACAAATTTCTTTCATAAATACACTATGGATCACAGAGCACACAACAGAATCACAAAGCTGAAAGATTCTCAAGGGATAGAACTCGTCTCTCACAAAGATATGGAATCTATCCTTGTTCAACACTTCCTCAGTATAGCAGAGGAACCTCTGGTGGATAGATCTAGGTTCATCAACAATTTCACTCAGTACATCCCTCAGCTGGTTACCAGAGAGGACAACCACAACCTTAACAGGCCAGTGTCAAAAGTGGAGGTCAGTGAAGTGATCAATGAAATTCAAAATGGAAAATCTCCAGGCTCGGATGGGTTCAATGTAGACTTCTTCAAAGCTTGCTGGAAAACAGTCAAACAGGATATCCTTAAGGTGGTGGAAGACTCAAGAAGATCCAAAAAGGTTTTAATGGCTCTTAATGCTTCCTTCATAGCTTTGATCCTAAAACAGGAAAAATTCGTGACTCCGGATGGCTTCAGACCCATAGCTTTATGTAATGTGGTGTACAAAATTATTTCCAAGTTTATCACCAATAGACTCAAGCCCCTTTTACCATCTCTCATCTCAAAGTAGCAAACGGGCTATGTGGAAGGAATACAAATCCTCAATAACATCATCCAAGCTCACGAGGTGGTACACTCTCTCAAAAGCAATAAACAAGCTGGTTTGATCATTTAGCTGGACCTAACGAAAGCTTACGACAAGCTAAGTTGGTCTTATATAAGGGCAGTTCTAAGAGCCTATGGCTTCGATCAAAGCTGGATAAGATGGGTTATGGCAGTAGTCACCACGACTAGTTTTTCCATCCTGCTCAATGGTGCTCCTTCAAGAACCTTCACACCCTCCAGAGGTCTCAGACAAGGGGATCCGATCTCACCCTTCCTTTTTGTTCTCATGATGGAAGGGCTAGGCAGAGCAATTAAAATGGAAAATGTTGAAGGAAGAATATAGGGTATCGAACTCATCTTGGATGGAGCAGCGAATACTCATCAACAATTTGTGGATGACACAACGCTGCAGGGCATACCCATAGTCAGGGAAGCCAGAGCGATCAAACAAATCTTAAATGACTTTTCTATGGCAACTGGCATAGAGGTAAGCCTCATTAAATCTGAAGTTTTTTTCTTTAACACTGACATTGCTATTCAGAGAAACATTAACCGGATTCTTGGGTTTTAAAGGGACCAGTTACCTTCCAAGTATCTGGGCATACCTCTTACAGATAAGCCTCTAAGAAAGGGAGTTTGGGAGCCAATAATAAACAAACTTCAGAACAAGATCAGAAAATGGACATACAGGTCTTTAAATTTGGCAAGGTGCCTTGTGCTCACACAGGCTGTTTTGCAGGCAAATCCCATTTTCATGTTCTCAGCTCTTCCTGCTACTAAAGGAGTTCACCAACAGATCAAGAGGATACAGAGGGATTTTCTATGGGGCAGAGAAGAAGAGAAAAAGAAATGGTCTCTAGTGGCCTGGGACAAGCTCTGCAAACCCAAGAGCCATGGTCGTTTGGGGCTTCATGGCCCTGAAACACTCAACAGAGTTTCGGGAGCTAAACTCTGGTGGAGGTGGATCAAGGAATCGACAACTCCCTGGGCCAAGCTTTGGAAACAAAAATATGCCAAGAATTCGCAGGAGAAGGATCACATTCGAATGTTAGGGCATATTAAGGGCTCCCACATTTGGAACCTTTCCTGGGAAAATAAAGGTATTGTTCAGCACCATAGTTTCTGGGAGATCTGAGCTAGGAACCTAGCTCAGTTTTGGGAGGATAACTAGAAATAGGAACCCAACGTGTATAAGTATGAATTAGCATCTCTCAAGAATGATACTAACAACAAAAGTATACTCATGGTAAATGACTTCTGGGACCAGGTAAGGAACAATGGAAAATGGAGAATTTGGAAGGATCTAGGCCACAGTGAAGAGAGCCCTCTGAAGGCCTAGGCAGACTCTCTTGCTTGGATCTAGAGCATGGGAGGCTTTTGGTATCCTCCTTGCCTGACCAACTTAGACGGGGAAGGAGCAACGAAGGAAAATTCAACCTCAAAGAAGCTAAACAGGTAGTAATAGGGTTTAACTGCCAAAACCCTGATCAAGTATGGAAGAATCTTTGGTAAAGCCCCCACTGGATGAAAATAAAGTTATTCATTTGGCTAGTTCATCAAAGGAAAATTTTAACTTGGGAGAATCTCCTTAAAAAAGGCTTCACTGGCCCATCCAAATGTTACCTATGTGGCTTACAAGAGGAGATGATGGATCACCTTCTCAACCTCTACCCTTTCACCTCTACTGTGTGGGATTAGGTGGCTTCAATCTTTAGGCACATTGATAGGGATAAACTCAGTATTTCCAGCGCTTTGAAGAATTGGAGGAAAAACTTCTCAGGGAATGAAATCATCAATAAAGCCTGGACTTTGGTTCCAGGCTTTGTCATCTGGGATGTTTGGAAAGAACACAATAGTAGGATCTTCAAGAATAAAACAAGCAAGCCCCAGCACATAATTGATCAAATTTTAAGGCAGCTCAAAGACACAGTCAGAAGCTTGTTGTGGAAACTTCCTAAGGACCCTCCTCTGCCTTAAGATGCATGTATACTACTGCATTTGGATCTCCAGTCATAGGCCCACAAGGCATAATTAAGGGTGTGAACCAAATAAACTCAGATATAAATATTTGGAAGCCTCCTCCACATGGTTTCTTAAAAGTCAATATAGACAAACTGTCTAAGGGAAACCCAGGGTTATCTAGTTTTTGGGGTGTTATAAGAGATGAATAGGGACGAATAAAGGAGATCTTTCATGGCCACTTGGGGAAGGCCACTAATAACATGGTAGAACTCATGGTCTTAAAGCAATGCCTGGAAACCTTGGTGGACTCAAATTCACACAATGTCAGCATTGAAGCAAATTCGAAATTGATTATTAGAGCGGCCAAGAAAATATGCAATGGTATAACACCAGATAAAGTGTCGAAACATTGGAGGCTATCGCAACAAACCTTAAAAACTGTAAACTTTGTCCATGTGAAAAGAAAATATAATATGTTAGTTGATCGTCTGGCGAATGAAGGAGTGATTAGTAAGGAAAGGGACACTCAGCATGTTTGGGAGTTGATACCCCCAGGCAAACTGTTAGAGGATTGTCTCTGTCAAGTTTCCAAAGACAGGGATCGATGGATCGACAGGATGGATCGATGAGGCTCAGGAGACAGGTGGGAGTACATGGATGCTTAAACTGCTTGATTGTTAACTAGTATCAGTGCGCAGATTGTATTGGCATTAATATTCCAATGGATTTGAGCGGATGGTCGAGATCAGCGGAGGAAGACCAAGGATGCAGTGGCGTGGAGATTGATTTTGGACCGATAGATCTCAATTGAGATAGATCTAAGGTGGTTGGGCGAGGAAGTTACCCGATAGTTAATGAGTATAAGCAGGTTGGAGAAACCCACAAGTGGATTTCAGGTATAGGAAAGGCCGTAAATGGTAATTCCCAGTTGGCTCTGATTCCACACACTCAGTGACACGTAGTAACGAGGTGAGAGAGGGAAACTTCTTTTCGGGCAGATTTGGAGTGTGCAAGTTAACCGGCTGAAATACGTGTGAGCCATTAGATCTGGTGGAGCGAGATCAACGGTTGATAGGCGAGGAGCAAGTTTCGAAGACGAGAAGTGTTGTGACTGTTGGATCTTGAATAGATCAATAGTGGAGAAGTGTCGACGTATCTTAAGAAGGGTGGATTTCAAGCTTTTTTAAACTATGGTTTGTGCTATCGTCGGGTCCAGTTTAGTACAAACAGGTTAGAGAAACCCACCAGTGGATATCGAGCGAAGGAAAAGCCGTAAATGGTAATTCCCAATTGGCTCCGATTCCACTCACTTAGTGAAATGTAACAGTGAGGTGAGAGAGGGAAACCGCTTTTCGAGTGGATTTGGAGTGTGCAAGTTAACTGGCCGAAATACGTGTGAGCCGTTAGATCTGGTGGAGTGAGATCGACGGTTGACAGGCGAGGAGCATGTTTCGAAGTCAGGAACTGTTGTGACCATTGGATCTTGATTATATCAACGGTGTAGCAGTGTCGATGAATCTTTAGAAGGGCAGACTTCAAACTTTTTAAATTGTGGTTTGTGTTACCGTCGGGTCTGGATTAGTGGAACTCTGTGACTTTTGGAGGGGTCTGTTAGCTTAGTGGAAGCTCTAAAGTTGTCAATGGATGACAGAGATCCCTTGGGAGTTTAAAACTCCTTCCTGTTTAAAAGTTTTGGAAATCCGTGAGAAATGGTTTGATCCTGGGTTTTGGTTTTCCTGTTGCTGGCATTCCCACAACATGCTAGTTCTTGTTTGGGTATTTGCACTTACAAAGGCATGTAACATATGTAATGTACTTGTATGGTTAATAGAAGGCTCCATTCTTACTTGACCAAAAAAAAGATCAAAATAAAAAGTACTTCAAAAATTATGTCAACCATAGGAAGAATTTCAATACCATTTTGGATTTGATGAGGAAGGGAATATTGTCAAGGGTTTCTAGGATCTTGTAAATTTGGGGATCACACATTTTTTAACAACTATTTAAAGATCCTATTCACTAGGACATATGATCTATTCTCATATTTTTGACATCCTTCCCTAAATTTGTAGAGGAGGATGAGAAAAACGACCTTTATCAACCTACGAATTTAGGGTAATTGTTGGCTATTATCAAATCCTTTCAAAAATGCTAGAGCCCAAGACCATATGGATGGAATGTAGATTTCTTCGATAACATTTTTTCATGTAACCCAAAACATCGAACATCTCAATGAGAACACAAAACCTCCCACAAATCTTCATCATCAACTTTTATGATATTGTGGGAGTAGATATTCTTAGAATTTTAGAGTAGATCTACCAATCTAGGAAGATGTTAGGAAGCTACAACTCTAATTTTATTTCTTGTATTCAAAAGGTCAAATTTTCAAAGAATTTTAGTGATTTCTAGCCTATTTCTTTGTGTATTTACATCTATAAAACTATGGCTAAATTAATATTATTTTAATTGAATCCTTTTCTCCTGAGAGTGATCTCCGTTGAGAAATTTAGTTTTCTTATGGGAAAATAGATCTCGATTGAGATAGATCTATGGTGGTTGGGCGAGGAAGTTACCCGATAGTTAATGAGTAGAAGCGGGTTGGAGAAACCCACAAGTGGATTTCGGGTAGAGGAAAGGTCGTAAACAATAATTCCTAGTTGGCTCCGATTCCACACACTCAGTGACACGTAGCAGTGAGGTGAGAGAGGGAAACTACTTTTCGGGCAGATTTGGAGTGTGCAAGTTAACCGGTCGAAATACGTGTGAGCCATTAGATCTGGTGGAGCGAGATCGACGGTTGACAGACGAGGAGCAAGTTTCGAAGTCGAGAAGTGTTGTGACTGTTGGATCTTGAATATATCAACAGTGGAGAAGTGCCGACGTATCTTAAGAAGGGTGGATTTCAAGCTTTTTTAAACTATGGTTTGTGCTATCGTCGGGTCCAGTTTAGTACAAACGGGTTGGAGAAACCCACCAGTGGATATCGAGCGGAGGAAAATCCGTAAATGGTAATTCCCAATTGGCTCCGATTCCACTCACTTAGTGAAATGTAACAGCGAGGTGAGAGCGGGAAACCGCTTTTCGGGTGGATTTGGAGTGCGCAAGTTAACCGGCCGAAATACGTGTGATTCGTTAGATCTGGTGGAGATAGATCGACGATTGACAGGCGAGGAGCATGTTTCGAAGTCAAGAACTGTTGTGACCATTGGATCTTGATTATATCAACGGTGTAGAAGTGTCGATGAATCTTTAGAAGGGCAGACTTCAAACTTTTTAAACTATGGTTTGTGTTACCGTCGGGTCTGGATTAGTGGAAGTTTAGCGGAACTCTGTGACTTTTGGAGGGGTCTGTTAGCTTAGCAGAAGCTATAAAGTTGTCAATGATGACAGAGATCCCTTGGGATTTTAACACTCCTTCCTGTTTAAAAGTTTTTGGAAATCCGTGAGAAATGGTTTGATCCTGGGTTTTTTTTCCTGTTGCTAGCATTCCCACAACAGGCTAGTTCTTGTTTGGGTCTTTGCACTTGCAAAGGCATGTAACATATGTAATGTACTTGTATGGTTAATAGAAGGCTCCATTCTTACTTTACCAAAAAAAAGATCAAAATAAAAAGTACTTCAAAAATTATGTCAACCATAGGAAGAATTTCAATACCATTTTGGATTTGATGAGGAAGGGAATATTATCAAGGGTTTCTAGGATCTTGTAAATTTGGGGATCACACATTTTTGAACAACTATTTAAGGATCCTATTCACGAGGACATATGATCTATTCTCATATTTTTGACATCCTTCCCTAAATTTGTAGAGGAGAATGAGAAAAATGACCTTTATCAACCTACGAATTTAGGGTAATTGTTGGCTATTATCAAATCCTTTCAAAAATGCTAGAGCCCAAGACCATATGGATGGAATATAGATTTCTTCGATAACATTTTTTCATGTAACCCAAAACATCGAACATCTCAATGAGAACACGAAACCTCCCACACATCTTCATCATCAACTTTTATGATATTGTGGGAGTAGATATTCTTAGAATTTTAGAGTAGATCTACCAATCTAGGAAGATGTTAGGAAGCTACAATTCTAATTTTATTTCTTGTATTCAAAAGGTCAAATTTTCAAAGAATTTTAGTGATTTCTAGCCTATTTCTTTGTGTATTTACATCTATAAAACTATGGCTAAATTAATATTATTTTAGTTGAATCATTTTCTCCTGAGAGTGATCTCTGTTGAGAAATTTAGTTTTCTTATGGGAAAATTGATCCATGAAACTATTGGTTCTACTGAAGAAGGGGTGCACTCAATTGAAGTGGAGGAAAATCTCATAATAGTGTTGAAATCATATCTTTCAAAGACATGTGATTGGGTTTCATAAACCTTTTAAAAGTTTCTTCACATACATATTAGTGTTGGTCTTCAAATGGAAAACTCAATAATAGGGTGAACCATTTCCTTATATTTATTCATTTTAATAAATGATGTAGGTTCTATGTTTTTTAAGCATTCTAGAGGTCTTCGATAGGGATGCCCTCTCTCTCCATACTTATTTCTTCTTTTTGTTGAGGGACTTAGTCGGTTGTTAATCAAAGGCAAACAATCTCATCTTATATGTGGGATCTCGATGGGCCAGAACATACATATCACCCATCTTTTATTTGTGGATGATGTCATTATTTTCTATTTCTAATAAGATCATTCAAATTTTCTATAGTGCTACAGGGATGATGGTGAAATTGGAGAAATCAACTATACATTTTTTTATTGATGGAACTAGGAGGTAGGTATGGAATATTTTTGGTTATCATGATCATTCATTAAATGATGGCTTCAAATATTTGGGTTACAACATTAAACCAAATAAGTATGGCATAAAAAGTGGAGAACTAGATACTTTTTGTGTGCAATGAATGGTTTCCTAGAGGGGGGTGACTCATTCTCATTAAATCAATATTGGAGGAAATTATGGTAAATTGGCATTTGTTGGCACTTATTCCAAAAATTATTCTAAATAGAATATGAAATACTACATTCATATATCTTTGGAAGGGTTCAATATGATATCTAGGGTCACGCCGTGTTAGTTGGTCATGGAGAACTTTCCCTAAATAGCATCATGGGCGGGGACTCTAAAACATAATATATTTCCATAAATCAATTGTAGGAAAATTGTTGTGGGTTTTTCTCATAAGAGACAACTTATAGAGGAATATTTTGATAGCTAAATATATTTCTCTAAGGAAAATATGGGATTGGATTTTCTCTCATCATATAACCCCTCCAAACTCGTACAACCAAGGGAGGGCAATCTCCTAAGCGTTCTTGGTAGTTGGCTCACATATTACTTGGTGGGTTAGGTCTAGATCTAGGATTTGTATTGGAAAGAATGTTATTGATGGGTGCAATAATGACATACTTGTGACAATGCTTTTCCAATCCCTCTCGTAATTGTATTATAAATTATATTCATGCAAACTAATGTGGAAAAGTAACACATGGATTGGATGAGGAGAGGACACAAATTCAAATATTTAATGGAGAAGTGGTTGGGAGATTGCTTGGGAAAATTGAAGGAGTTGGTTATTTAATGTCAATCATGGAATGACTGGTGTGCTTTTAATATGGATTTGATTGCATAAGTATGAAAAGGAGAGGAAGTTTGTGGGTGTCCCCAAAAGAGAGCACAAGTCCATACTCCTATTATGCAAGTCCACAAGCGAAAAGGGACTGCATAATTAAAAGGGGGAGACAACACAAACAAGGGGAAGCAAACATGACACTACACCTAATGCCATACTATTACAACCATAATGATTTAAAGGGGGCAAAGGGGAGTGAGTGTTGTCAATGAGGATAGAATAGTTAGGGATCACGACGACAAAGGGAGAAAAAATGTTTTTAAAAAAAGAAGAAAAAAATGGGAGAGAGAGAGGGAAAACAAAGTGACTGTGCAAGAGACGATGCATACAGGAAAGAAAAAGAAGAAAAAAAATTCCTTTTGGGGCACAAACAGAGAGAGAAAAAATAAATTGGAATGATAAGAGCAACGAAGGAGGGAACAAGGAATAAAATAAAGCATGGGTGTGTAGGAAAAAAAAAAAGGAGGACAATCTCTAGAAAGGACAACGAGATTCCTATGGAAAAGGAGAAATCACAATGGTGGGGAAAATCCTGCGGGGATTGTAGGTGAAACCACTATGCGATTCTTGGAATCATATGAGTTTTATTGGCAGATTCAAGAATTTTCACTAGAGCTCTTCCCATTTAGGATTTAAATCTAGCTCGGGGATGGATACTTGCAAGAAAGATTGCAGGGAAAATTATCCTATCGTTGGGAGGAGGGTTGAAGTCTATCCTCTAGTTGCCAGTGTCCTTAAATAACATAGGTAAATGTTTGTTCTTGTAAACATTGTAACATCAGTAACCCATTATTAAATTCCTGTAATGTTCAATAATAATGCTTGATTCATCTTATGGCTATGGTGGACTAATTATATCATGTGATTTTGGTGACCATGATTGTCTAAACTAGGAGACTATAACCTTGTTGTCTCATGCTAGGAAGAGATGACGTGCTCATGCCTAGTGATCTAATAGTAACAAGGAATTTCCTTGTCACCATATGTTATTTCAATGGACCTTCTTTGTTGTCATGAATGTGGTTGAGGCAACTATATGTATGAGCATAGTATTTATGGGTTTACTTGAATCATGTGGGGATCTAGGTGTTATGCCTATGAATTGTGGGCTTCAGTTATGTCAGGGTTATATATTTAATTGAATGGTTGTTAATAGATGCATGATCTTAATCAATGTTAATTATTTTTTCCTACATGATCATTTTCATGATATGAAGGATCTATACTTCTTTGTGTTAGTAATATGTTCATAGAAATTGCATGGCATAGTTGGATGTTCAAGTATTTATGTATAGATGAATGTTATTGTGAGTGTACTACATGGTTTGTACATTATAAGTTTGGAGCCTATGTGGATTGGAGGTTGATTGTTCAATATAGTGATAATCTATTATCATGGTTTTGGCATGTTTAGTGGTCAATGAATTCTTTATTTATTGAATGGAATGTTATTCATGAATAGATTAGCAAATCCTAGTGAGGTTATTACATAAGTTCATAGAGTGTCATTAGCTAAGATCTTGATGTGATAAATTCTTTGAAAAATATTGAATTCATGTCTTCTACATATGTTTATTTATGGGTGTCTTACTCTTGAATGAATCTTGGTTGCATGGAGAAATGAGTCTCCTTTTTAATCAAGTTTTAGGCATGACAAGGCTCTCAAAAGAACCTTGGTTAATCCATGAGAAGGTCCAAAAAAAACTTAGGAAATAATTTTGAGTTTGTAAGGCATAAAATACCTCTTTTATAGGGTCAAACTGGGCAAGTTCGGGTAGTTCAGGTAGTTCAGAAGTTCATACCCCTTCTTCATAATAACCCCGATGAATGGCCTAATGACTAAAGTACTGAACAACCATTCAAATCCAACCTAAGAGGGTCCTAGAATAGTTTAGGCCTGAACATGTTTCGGGCTTAGGAGTTAGGTATGATGGCCTAGAGGTAGATTTTAGGGCCTGACCAAGGGGTCGAGGCATGAACTAGTCGAGACTTGGCGAGATTGAAATGGTCAGAGTTGAATGATTTGGTGGTACATGACTAGGGTTGTTCATGAAAAAGCTTGAGCACTGACTTAGTCCTAGGTGATGTGGCATATGCCATCCTGACAAGCCACAGTGGCATAATATTGGTAGAAGGAGTTGAGGTAAATCCCCTAATTGGTTAGGGTCACCACATTGGCACCACATGGATGCCACGTGGAAGCTCCTTGTTGGCATGGCTAGGTGAACAAGAAAAACTTTGATCGATAATAAATTTTGATCCAAGAGTTGGATTGAGGAAAAATTTACATCGTTGAAAATTTTGGACACAATGACAATGTGTATTTTAGGTTTTGAGGAGTTTGGAAAAGAAGAAAATTTAAGACCCCATTTCCATGACAAGACTATGGAGGTCAGGTCCTTATAGTAATTCCATCTTCTACCCTTAGTATGGGTTATGGGATAGATGGGGTTATGTTACAAAGCAGTATCAGAGTGAAGGTTCCAACAATATGCCTTTCAGAATAAAGATTGGAGTTATATTATAGAATAATGTCAACGTAGAAGGTTAAATACTTAGACCTCTAGAGATGAAGTGGAATTCTAGCTCTAAGTTTAGTAGCTTAATGTGAATGTGGTTGTGCGCTACTTATAGCATTTTTTTTTGGATTTCATGTTAACTGCAATGATGTTTCTAACATGTTACTTTGACATATGCATTGATGTTGCATGTGTTTGTTATCTTGCATCTTAAAGGTTTGGTCAACCTATTGTTGTGACCTTGGATGCTTGTCATTTATTTATTTGTTGTAGGAGTTGCCTACGTGGTTGTGTGTATGGATGTAGAGTACCAGCATTGTTGGTTGAATGATGTGCCTTTGCATACTTGGAATGAAATGTGCATGTAAATGTTCAATTATATGAGGAATCGGGGAAATATTTATGTTGCTTGTATTTGCATAGTATTTATTGATTCTATGGAATGCTAATTGTATATATTTGTGTATATATTTAGGTTAATTAGGATGGGGAAATCCCATGGTCTGTATGTTATGTGGCAAAGAGCCTTAGTGGATTGTAGGCATGATAATTTGTGACTCTATTAGAGAGTGATTTGTTTCGATGATTACTCGCTTATGCAAGTGGGTGATTTTTGTAGAACCATGATTTGAATGGTTATGTGTTGATTGTAGAGTGCGTGCATATCCATGATGCATTTCATAAAATTGATGATTATAAATTGTAAAGATGGAAGATGCCTAGGTGATAGATGGATTTCTAATGTTTGTTTTTAGATTACAGATGCCATGATTGTTGGCCTTGGAAAAGAAAATGAATTTAATGACTGTAGTGGCATTGGTAAAGAGGTTGAACTTAATGGATATTGTTGGCATTAACAAGAAGGATAATTTTCAAAATTTTCTAATGGTGGTCTCGGTATAGAGGTCGATTATAATTAATGTTGATAGTCTTGGTAAAAAAAACTAATTTTTAAAATTTGTGATGCCATGATGGTAAACATGTTGATATATACATGTATATATTTTTGAATTTTTAGAACATGCTAATAAGTTGAGGTTGCCCCCCTATTTGGGTTCGGGTCACCATGTTGGAATCACATGGGCAACACGTGGGTGCCACATGTAAACTCCTTGTTGGCATGGCTAGGCGAAGGGGAAAAATTTTGATTGGTCCTAACTTTTGATTTGGGAGTCAAATTGAGGAAAAATTTGTATCATTGGAAATCTCTCGATGATTCAAACATAATGGCATTGTTTATTATAGGTTTTAACGAGTTTGGAAAAGGCAAAATTTTAAGACCCCATTTCCATAACAGGACTATGGAGTTCGAGTGTATGATAGTAACACCCTCTTCTGCACTTAGTATGGGATATGGTATAGATGGGGTTATGTTACAATATTGTTTTCCAAATGCAATAGTTGATTCCTTACATAAGAGGGGATCTATATGCTTAAAAATAATTGCAAGGGACGAAACCATTTCAATTTTGAAACAAGGGTGGATTACTATGGTGGATTTGAATCTTGATGCTAATTGGCATGATCATTAGGAACAATTTATATCTCGGCTCAAATCTTCACATATTAGGATCAGGGGTGGTGACAATGAGCTAGGTTGGGTGTACAATTCTACTAGGGGTCAATATGCTACTAAGTTGGGATATCATTCCCTGAAAGAAAATAAGCAGGTTGAAATGTCTAGTTGTATAAGAAGTTATTGAATTCCAAGAATCCTTTAAAAGATGTATTATTATTTTGTTTGATACTTGAAAATCAAATTTTAACTTGTTCTATAATGTAATGAAGGAGAATTATGGGTTTTGGTATTTGTATCTTATGCCATGAAGCAAATGAAGACCCTAATCAATTTTTTTCTTTGTTTCCATTCTCAAGACAAGTATGGCAATAGATGGAGTCCTAAATCAATTTTCAAAATCTTTGGGATAATT
The DNA here is from genome assembly GCA_000404065.3 of Pinus taeda. Lineage (NCBI taxonomy): Eukaryota > Viridiplantae > Streptophyta > Pinopsida > Pinales > Pinaceae > Pinus > Pinus taeda. The sequence continues at coordinate 20,631 of APFE030967203.1, forward strand.
TGATAATAAAATCATGCTTCAGAATATTCATGGAGATATCGTCATTGAAAAATCTCTGAGTAGTCCCCCTAGTGGTGGCTTAAGTGATTTGGGTGGCACACAATAGATGGCTATTTGATGACAAGTTTACATCTTCTTATTTAGTGGTCATTTATGCATTATCTTAGATCAATCCTTGAAAGGATTTCACAAATACCTTGGCCCGTGACATTTCTAGTGGCCCAAACATTAATTAATCTCACCCATGGGATTATTTCAACAGTGTAGTTAGGAGAGGTCCAATGTTGTGGGCTTAGTTTCTCTTTATTTCTATTTGACAATCATTTTATTTTTGGAAAATAAAGCATTGGGGTATTTATAAACAACAATGGTGAAATAAAATCTTTGTTTGGATTGCTTAAAACTGTCATTTTGAGGAATGTTATATGCCTTCAATTTTTCAAGGATTCCTCATTGGTTATAAATTTGATGCAAGGTAAATCACAGGTTCTAAATCTGAGCCTCAAGGCCATAACATTTCAAGTAAAAGAGATTACTAAATTATTTCAAGACATTTCTTTTCTTCATATATAGAGAGAGTATGATTCCTCGCTAGACACACTTTCAAAAGAGGTTCTCAATCTTTCTTTGAATTCTGGCATTTTGGAAATTCATGGAAATACTCACATCTCTAAATAGAACAACATTTTCTTTTAGCATTCTTCTCTATTATGATTATTGATAGGGTACCTTTATGGCAATGTTAAGCACAACTTATGTTTGTATTGGGTGAACTTTTGTAAAACTCAATAAAATTAGAAACGGGGAACAATTTTTAGAAGGAAAAGAGTATTTTTGATGTGGTCGTCTCACTTTTGGAATGTAATTTCAATTTTTACTTAAATAAAATGTATAACTTTTTTATAGGAACAAATAATTTAAAAATACCTATAAAAAAACCTTAAAAATGTAAATTCATCTAAATTACCTTAGAATTAAAATGTTTGTTTAGGCATTAAAAAACAAAAAAAAAAACTATATAACATTAT
>APFE030967205.1:0-18421 GCA_000404065.3 Pinus taeda
AGAGTGTTCTCAAAAGAAGTGGTTGGAGAACTTTTTGTCACACCCTCCTCCCACATCTACCCAAGTAACCAGCTAACCGAGGTAAACATGTGGCGAGAAGTTCATATGTTATGATTCGAATCCCTATGTGCCAGTTAAGGAAGTGGAATCAACGAAAACACACCATACACACCTTCCACATCAGCAACAAAATTGCTAGGAGTCATCCCAACCACTCATGTTACCAACACATGGGTCCCACTGAGATTTTAGACCATTAAACCCCTAGATGCTCCCTTGATATGGACAAGCATACATCCAAGAGGCTTCAGACGCTTTCACAACATGGGTATGTATGTGTCTGGGGACTTTTCTCCTTAGACCTGTGCACATGACTTCGAGATTTGTGCCACGTTTTTAGGTCTAGAGCTCAGGTCACTTGGCAGAACTCAATGGCACTTTCAGAACTGAAAGATAACAGCAAAACAATGATGCGAATGTAATTACTTGAATAAGGACTAGAATGGACCCCTACTAGCCATGACATGCATTTCGTCAAACATGTCACAAATATGTAATTTACAGGTCTTAACAACAGAGCTAAGCATAGGGGTCTCATACTTATCTAAGAATTGCTAAGAAGCATTGTTCCCTTATATCATTAGTTGCATTATTATTTATCAGGTCATAGATACATTGTTCATTTAGTTACTAGTAAAAACATGATGAGATCCATCCATAGCCATTGCCATAGTACATGCTTATAACCAACATAATAAAAATAAAAATACCAAGGAAGCAACAACCATAATCCACATATAAACCAGTATAATACTCATGAAATGACAAGGAGAAATAACCTCATATTGATGATGCAAAGGCCAACTAGGTTTGAGACTTCCACAAACCACCCAACCATAAACATGGCTCAGCCAATCTCTCTCCATCTAGTCACCCTCGTGCCATATTCCAAGAATGAATGTGGGATCTCATAAAACACATTAATCAAAACCACCCAGGGCTTCTAGAGGCCAAACCACCTGATCCAGGTGGATTTGGTGGCCACCCGCCTATTCCAACTAGACCCCATTAGCTAGTTTCATCTGTTTCCTTGTTCATTTCAACATTTACTATTTTTACTAGTTTTTTGGGTCCTAAACTTTTGGAGCAATTTTGACCCCCTAAACGACATTTATTTGGGGTCCGCGGTGGGCGTGTTGACATAAGTAGTGGCTTTCGAAGAAACCTGTAGTACTAAGAGAGACCTTTCCAACAAGGCATCGTACACACCAAACAAAGATAATATGACCAAGTTATGACCCTTGGAAGTTGGCTGCCCAACTAACCCCAACAAAGCCCACAAACTCTTCGTGTTACATCTCTTGGGGTTAGGGTTTTGGTTGTTTATGGTTTTCTCATATTTTCCAATAATAAATAGTCCCTTGAGCCTCATTGTAACACAGTTTAGAGGCATGTAGCCGCCACATCGCTTCTTAGAGATAAGATACCATTGCCCGACCTATCTTATTTCCATTATGTTTGTAAGCATAGTTCAATATTTTTCTATTAATGAAATGAAGTGTTTTTCTGCTACATCTCTATGTTTATGATTATATTTGTAAATTGTTGTTATCCTGTTTAAGTTCATATCAGTGGTATCAAAGCGGTCTGCTCTTTCTCTTTTTTTCTTTGCATGTCCCCAACGAGGTTAGGGTATAAGGAGTTAGGGCTTGATCTGGTTGAACCATTGCAAGACCAGCCTTGCAAAACCCGACAACCTCTCATTGAAGAAGAAAAGAAAGACAATGGGGCAGGAGATCCTTTCAAAATGTTGCTCAAGGAAGCCCTTGAGTGACGGAGGGATGCGATGATGGATAACTTTTCCCAGATCCTTCGACGACTACCCATAGGCGATGCATCTTGATTCAACAACCACTCTGGAGGTGCCACTCCTTTTAAGGTATAAGTTAACTTCGATATTCCCATATTCGAAGGCATGATAGATGTAGAAACCATAGATAAATGGTTAAATCTATTGGAATGATATTTTTTCAATTCATGACTTTTCCAATCGGGAAGAGATTACTTTTGCACTTCTTAAAGCCATCCCACATGTCAAGGACTGGTGGGAAACCTACAGTGAACAAAAGGATGAGAGTGAAACCTTGTTGTTTTCAGCCACACCCACTTGGAATTCTTTCTGAGATGCTATCAAGGAACAATATTACCCTGTCAGGAGCTATGAAGACAAATACATAAAATGGACCACACTACGACAGGGAAGGGACCAATATGTGGCAGAGTTCACAAATACTTTCCATAGCCTTCGCACGAAGCTAGGTATCAAGGATAGTGAGAGGTATTTGGTGCTCAAGCACCATGACTATCTACACAAGTACATCCAGGACGAGATGAAATTCCTGGACATTTTCTCGCTGGACACGACATATCGGTACACTCTCAAGATTGAGAATAAGTTTAAATAGAAGAAGCGAGACTTTGGATCTACGAATCCAAAGCAAGAAAAAGACGTCTCCAAAGCACAGAACAAAGGACAAAGCCAAGGCGAGGCTACCCAGGACAACCCGCCAAAACCGCAAGCAAGGAACAACACCCCCAAGGTGAAGAAGGACATGGGAAAATGGTGTGAGTTCCATAAGAGCTCCACTCAAAATACAAGCAAGTGTTGGGACAAGCAGTCACTGGTTTCCGAGCTGAAGGCTTCCGAATCAAACGTAGGTTACGACTCTGAATCAAAACCCAATAGGGGATCTGGCAAAGGGAAGAAGATCATTAATGTAGAGCATAGTGCCATCGTGGCCACCACCACAATCCAGAAGATTGAGCGTGAAGATCTAGAGGAGGGGGAACACCTCTTCCAATCAAAGATGTGGGTGAAGGGTTCTCCACTGCAGTTCATTGTTGTCAGCTGGAGCCAAAAGAGCCTCATTTTAGCAAAGGTTGTGAAGCATCTGGGCCTAAAGACTACGACACATCCACAGTCGTACACCATCAGGTGGCTTCACCAAGGATGAGATCTTTGCGTCAACCAACAGTGTCACCTTCCCTATAGCATCAAGCCCTTCACGGATGAGGTACTGTGTGACATTGCTCCTTTTGAAGTTTGTGATGTATTGTTAGGACAACCATACTTGTGGAAGTGACATGTTGTATATGAGTCTAAGCCTCGCTCTATGATTATTACTTTGGCTAATAAGTTGTACAGGATACCGGAGGTAGCCCTGCCTACTGCCATCTCTTTGATCACTGCAATAAGACCATTTCCCAAACTAGGAAATTTGTTTTTTTATGATTCGCCCTAAGGGAAAGAAGAAGGTTGTGGTCACGACTTCCAGGCAGGGCTACTCTACACAACAACGACAAATTGACAAGGTCGTGGAGGAGTACAAGGATATTTTTTCCTCACCCACAAGGGTACCTCTACACTTTTAGGTCAAGCACTCGATCGATCTGAGCCTGGGTGCGTCACTACCCAATGGGCCAATCTATTGACGCTCTGTTATGGAGAATGAGGTGATCAAAAGGTAGATTCAGGAACTATTGCAGAAAGGGCACATTAGGCCAAGCTCATCACCTTGTGGGAGCCCGATTTTATTGGTACAGAAGAAGGATAGGACCTGGAGGCTATGTATTGACTATTGGGCACTGAACAAGATCACTGCTCGGAATAGGTACCCAATCCCACAGATTGATGACCTTCTGGACTAGCTCAAGGGGGCCAAATTTTTTAGCAATATTGACTTGAAGTCAAGTTACCACTAGGTTCCTATCGAACCCTTCGATGTGTGGAAGATTGCCTTCAAATCCAAGGAGGGCCTTTTCGAATGGTTGGTCATGCTGTTTGGATTGACGAACGCCCCTGCAACCTTCATGAGACTGATGGACGACATATTGTGACCCTTCACCAATGCATTCGTGGTGGTTTATTTAGATGACATCTTGATCTTCAACCAGAGTTGGGAAGAGAACCTCCACCATATTCGACAAGTCCTTCAAACCCTACACCAACACAAACTATGTGCTAACTAGGAGAAATGCACCTTTGTCCTAACCTACGTTCAATATCTGGGGTAAATCATTAATGAGCAGGGTGTACATGTGGACCCATCAAAGATACAAGTCATTCGGGATTGGCCAACCAGAACCACTCTAACGGAGCTCCACAACTTTTTGGGTCTTGTCAATTTCTACCATAGGTTCATGTTGGGGTTCTCTCATATCACTTGGCCTTTAATTCAAGTCACCAAGGGCGGAGCGAAAGAAAAGTTTTTTTGGTTGGAAACCCAAAAACAAGCGTTCTCTGAGTTAAAGAATAACCTCTTTTATGCACCAGTGCTCACATTACCAGACCTACAACAACCATTTTAGATTGAGACAGATGCCTCCAACTATGCTATTGGTGTGGTTCTTACTCAGCATGGTCATCCAATGGCTTATCACAGTGAGACACTTTCAGACATAGTCCGAAAGTACCCCACTTACGACAAAGAAATGAATTCCATTGTGAAGGCCTATCGTCAATGGAAGCATTACATTATGGGGAAGGAAATGGTCATCCATACAGAGCACCGACCTCTACAGTTCATATAGATACAAGGGAAGTTGCAGAACGATCACCATTAGAAATGGTCCACCTATTTGCAACAATTCCATTTGAACATTAAGTACAAGAAGTGAAAAGAAAATAATGTCATTGATTGCCTCGACTGACCACCGGTCATGGCGCTGTTCACTATGCTAGACTCTTGTGGGCATGAGACATTGGGGTGGCCGCATCTTTACAAGAGTGATCCAGAATTCAACAACATATACCAGACACTCCTAGAAGGGAAGGAAGTTCCAGATTTTCACCTTCAAAATGCACTGTTATGACACTTGGGACACATATGTGTTCCTTCAAGTGAGCGTGCCAAGATGATTTGGGAGGCACACTATAGTCGAGTCGCTGGACATTTCAGAGTAGAGAAAACAATGGTGGTATTGCAAAAGTATTTTTATTGGCTGAAACTTCCTCAGGATGTTGGGAAGTACATTAGATCCTACACCACCTGCGCCATTGCCAAACCACCCATCAAGAAGAAAGTCCTGTATACTCCTCTGCCTACTTCTATTTGGCCTTGGGAATCTGTCTCCATGGATTACATGTTGGGCCTTCCTTCTAGTAAGCACGACAATGATTGCATTTTCGTGGTCGTCGATAGATTCTTTAAGATGGCCATCATGATGGCCTGCAAGAAGAGTATCACAACAAAGGCCACTGCTAAGCTCTTCTTTGAGCGAGTATGGGTACACTTTTGGATCCCATAATCCATTGCCTCAGATTAGGACAACAGATTCCTAAGTGCATTTTGGTAAAGTCTCTGGTCGATGCTGGATACAAAAAATACTAAGTCCACGACTTTCCATCCCCAAACTGATGGTCAACAAGAGGTTGTCAATAGGATGATCGTACACATTCTATGCATGTACAACTCGAAGAATCCACACACATGGGATGAAAGTCTCTCTTATGTCCAACACAACTACAATAGATCTCTCCATAGCTCAACATGTCACAACCCCTTTCAAGTAGGGTTGGGATTTCAGCCATTATGCCCCATTGATGTGGCCATACCATTTGCATCCCCTCAGGTAGAATCGACTCACGTTCAGTCCAAAGATGAAAGGGCTAACAACTTCATTGAGCGCATTCAACACATCTGCCAACAGGTCCATGATATATTGGATAGAGCCAATGCTAAGTACAAGAAGCACCATGATCAACATTGAGTGCCACTCAAGTTCCAGGTGGGCGACAAAGTTTGGCTACATTTGCAGAAGGAGTGCCTTGCTGGACCCCACCGCAAGCTTCAATCACTCCGATATGGGCCATACACCATCACCAAGACCGTTAGTCACAATGCCTTAGAGCTCAACATCCCACTGTTCCTTGGTCTGCAATGAGTGTTCAATGGAGATCGCCTTTGGCCATACTTTCCACCATTGTTGGACACATCTGACATTGGAAAACAACTCACACCAGCATAGCTCAACCCAAACTGCATGGAACATGCCACAACTGATTAGATCATGTACAAACAAATTAAGAACACTTTCCAATTGAGGATACAACTATATCGTTGTCAAAGTAGGCAAAATCCTTCACCAGGGCAAGTGGTTCGCGAAGGACGAGGTTCAACATAACTTTCCTCACCTCATGGAGGCTCTGCATGCAATGGTGACCATTTCTTCCTAAGGGGTCAAGAATGATCCAAGTGGATATTGGTGGTCACCCTCCTATTCCACCTAGATCCCCCAGTCAGTTTCATTTGTTTCCTTGTTCATTTTAGCATTTAATATTTTTAGTAGTTTTTCGGATCCTAAACTTTCAGAGTAGTTTTGACCCCCTAAACAACGTTTTTTTTTTTTGGGTTAGCGACAGGCTCATAGCCATAAGGAGGGGTATGTGGTGAAACCTGTAGTACTCAGGGAGACCTTTCCAACAAGGTATCGTCTGTGCCAAACGAAGATAATATGACCAAGTTACGACCCTGGGAAGTTGGTTGCCTAACTAACCCCAACGGGCCCACAAACTCTTGGTGTTACATCTCTTGGGGTTGGGGTTTTGGTTGTTTAGGGTTTTCTCATGTTTTCCAATAATAAATAGACCCTTGAGCCTCATTGCATGATCTAAAATTGATCAATGGATGATTAAGGATGTAGAAAAAACCTAAAATTCATGGTTACTAGATTCGAGTGGAAGGATCACCATTGCGTAGAGCTCGTAGAAACGACTCCAATGCAACTTGAATGGGTGCACTTGACCTCCAAATGAATCAAGAATTGCTTGTGGAAGTTTGTTATGAAACAATGTTTCACTGCTCGACACATGGCAAAAGTACAAGTTCAATTCAGTGGCAGATCTCCAACTTCATTACAGTGGTAATATCTCAAGGTTGGTTGCAACGTGAAATAAGAGGTTAAAAGGTTATTTTTACATGGCGATGGCATGTATCTATTATAATGTTATTTTTAAAAACAAAAGCCATATATATTTTTTTCTCAATTGGTCTACTCCTATTATTATGCAAAAATTGTTACAACGAGGCAAGCCTAGAAGATTCTTGCCTGGAGGATGGCATTTGATAGAGTAATTCTCGTCATCCTGACTATGGAGCCAGCGATAGACTTACATCAGAGTGGATAACTTTTAGGAATATTAACCTTTCCAAAAACCCCAAAAATAACCATGCAACAATTCATGACGAGGTTAAACTTTGTTGACTCCAGCATAAACATAACTAAAACGGACTCCAACATAAACAAAACAATGACAGACTCCATCAAGTGGAGTTGACAAATACATGAAACAGGCACGGATGCAGTAGATTGAAAGGGAGGCGAACTCCTACTTCGGCTGTAGAACAAAAACTGAGGCGTTGGCTGGTTCATTGGTCAACTGAGGTAGACAGTTTTTCCTCAACAATCTTGCACCCAAATTGCTCTGAGTCACTTCAGTCTGACGGATGGACCGCTTCTCTTGCCAGTGTGCTTAGACTTGCATCAACTTTAGGGTTCACAGCGGACAAGCCTCTTGTGACTTGGCGCTGGTCAACATTGGGATTGGCCCGCCTCTGCTCTGCCGGGGCCCCGAGATGAGCCGCGTTCTCACATTTTTCAATCGTGACTGAGACTATAAAGGAGGAGTTCGCCAGGGAGCATGGAATGTGGAAACGGGCAGTGGAATGTGCACTGTGCTCACAGACGTCATTCCTAGCATGCCCTCTACCTCTTCCCCTGCCACTTCTGGTAGCTGGGTAATTAGCTCGACCAGACTCCAGCGCGTCCGAGGATGGGTACGAGGTGGTGGAGGAGTGGTAATGAATGGCACGACCTCGTGAGCCGCCCCACCTACTCACTAGTCTAAGCCGTTTGCGTGGCATATTGATGAACCAGGATATGTCACAGGGGGGTGAAAGCACAGAGGGGCAGATACACAGAGGGGCGGAAGCACAGAGGGGCGAGGAACTGACGCGAAGAGAGAGGCAAAAAAAAAGGTGAATGCAGAGAGGGAGGTGCCTGAGGAGTGGATGCGCCGAGTGAGACGGAAACAGAGACCAAGTGACACTGTGAACCTCTGGAGCTAGAGCTGAGCGGTAGAACCATCTATCAGAGACATGCTGAGTAAATGGCATAGAGAATCGCCCAGAGCAGCAACCATTATAGAGCTGAAGGCCTGGAGCAGAACCGCGGGAGTGACGAACAGCCGGACCACCATCGTGCTATGAACTGGGAGCTGGAGAGGTGTGGTGAATGCTGCATTTAATGTAGGTGTGTGAGGACAGTGTGCCATCCCATTGCAATAACATATGGCACAACTGGGCAACCTCCAACTGGAAGCTATCTTAGCTGCCGAGGTGCCTACTTGAATCCTTGTACCTGCAGTAATTAGGATAAGGGAGTCTCCCTCTACCTCTAGCAGGAAGAAGTTTTTTTGGTCTGCAATGCAAATTCCTTTCCACAGACCTTCCAATTCCGCAACGTTGTTGGTATCTTTGCCAATCGTTCCATAGTAGATATGCAATGCTGCTCCTTTTTCATTTCTGAAGACCCCTCCATAACCAGCCGACCCAAGATTGCCCTTGGCTGCCCCATCAAAGTTCAATTTATAAGAGCTTGAGGCAGGAGGGGACCACTTGAGAGGGGAGGCAGAACTGGTTGGGGGACGGGATTTGACATGGGTCAAGCAGGACAGATCGAGATTCCAAGATTTCATGATGAGGCGCTCCTGAGGAGAGTCCGGAAAATCTGTGTCTTGCCAATGTCGAATAGCCAAAGTTTCTTGGAGATTTTTCTTCAGGAGAAGCCATAGCGTTTCTATCGGCCTGCTGTTATTGTTGAAGACTCTATTGTTCCTTTCCTTCCATAGTATCCAGTAGAGAAAGCCTAGGATAATGTTCCACAATGAGTTTAGCAGAGAGCTATGGAAAGGGTGATTTGGCCATGTTCTTATGGTATCTGCTATGTCCCCCTGTCGTTTTCCTGATCTTCTATTACATTGATCAATTTTCTCCCATAATTGAGTAGCTAGTGGACAAGTGTCCATGAGATGTAAGATGGTTTCTGAGTTGAGATTGCAGTTGGGACATCTCGATGGTCCAATGAATCCCCTTTTTTGTAGATTATCCTAAGTAAGGATACGCCTCTTACCTAAGAGCCATAGAAAGGTGGAACCCTTAGGCCAGAGTCCTGGTTGCCAAACTTGATCCCAGAGCTGATCCTTTGCTGTATGAGTGTTAGAGTAGCGTAATTGGTATGCTTCCTTGGTGGTGAACATGCATTTTGGCGTATGTCCCCATCTTAGTTTGTCCTGCTGATTTGAGTGCTTGATTCTTCTATGATTTAACTCATGTTCAATTTCTGTGTAGGTTTCTTCTTGCTAATTGGTCTGCCAGGTGCTAGTGGGTTTCCATAATTTAAATTCTTGAGATGGTTGATGCTGCCAGAATTCATAAACATGAGTGATATTGGCTTGCTGCATAGAAGCCTGCCAGATTGGCTTGTGGAAGAGGGAGGCCAATTTCGGGAGCTGCTGCCATGAGTCCTCCTAGAACCTAGTTGTGGTGCCTGAGTGGATTTCCCAGAAGCTATGCTCTTGTATGAACGCGCTGTGAAGCTTGGCGGCATTCCAAATCATGGATCTTGGAATGGTAGGGCTGATTCTTATGAGATCGTCCCATTGACTTCCTGGCACATATTTTTCTTGCCAGAGCCGCGTCCAGGGGATGTGTGGTTTGGCAATCCAATTCCACCATATCCGGGCTCCCATTGTATTGTTGCTTTGGAGAGGATCCCTTAATCCGATCCCACCATTTGATTTTGGCTGGCAGACTTCTTTCCAATTGAAAAGAGCCCATTTCCTATTGAGCGCTGTGGAGCCCCACAGAAAACTTCTTTGAAGATTGCGGATTGCCTTGAGAACCCATTTGGGTGCTGCCAAAATAGAGAAAAGAGACAAAGGCATAGCTTGGAGAACAGATTTGATCAGTATGAGTCTGCTAGCTATGTTGAGTGAGCGGAAAGTCCAGGAAGAAAGTCTTGCTTCCAATTTGTCAAGAAGCGTCCTCCAGGAAGCATGTTTAATGGCCGAGTCCAGCAGAGGAGCCCCCAAGTATTTTGAGGGAAGCGCTGCTATGGAGAATCCCAGAATTCGAGCAATGTTTTTTTGAGTGGTGACTGGGGTATTGAAAAAGAAAAGTTAGGATTTGGAGGCATTGATAGAGGTTCCAGAGGCTTCAGAGAAGAGAGAGAGCAGGGCTTTGAAGGCTTTTGCCTCTTGGGATGAGGGATGACCAAAAAACATTGTATCATCTACAAACTGTTGATGGGATAAAGGATGGAGACCATGTAGAGAGACACCCCTTAGAGCATGAGAGGAGATAACATGGTGAAGTAGATGGCTAAGTCCTTCTGCCATGAGGACAAAAAGGAAGGGGGAATAGGGGATCCCCTTGACGAATACCTCTAGAGGGGCGAAAGGGCATAGAGGGAGAACCATTGAGCAGGACCGAGAAACAGGGAGAGGTGATGAGATTCATTATCCACCTTGTCCATGTGGCATTGAAGCCAAAAGCCAATAACATTTGATGAATATATTCCCAACTAAGTTTATCGAAAGCTTTGGAGAGATCAAGCTTTGGAATCATACCTGGATTTTTGAGTAGTTTCAGGGAGTGGATCACTTCGTTTGAAAGAATAATGCCATCCATTATCTGACGCCCTTCTACATATCCAGTCTACTCCAGCAAGATGAGAAGAGGGAGTAGAGGTTTGAGCCGGTTCACCAATACTTTGGAGATGAGTTTGTAGATGAAATTGCATAATGCAATCGGCCTATATTTGTCTGGCGTATTTGACTAATCCCCTTTGGGGACTAATGCTATGAAAGTAGCATTTAGGGAGGGGAGAATCCAGTGCATAGATCTTGATTCTTCCACTAGTTCCCAAACCTCTATGTTGATGAGCTCCCATAACTCATGAAAGAAGTTGGTGGTAAAGCCATCAGGATCTGGTGCCTTGCCATCCTTGAGTTGGGTCATCACATCTTCTACTTCCTGCATTGAGACGGGTTGGAGCAGCAACAAAAACCATCTATTAAAATGCACACATAACAAATATTAAACATGTAGTGCGCATTTGATTTATAAAACAATGGAATGGCGCATATGTTATAAACCATGTCAACGACATATGTTATGAAGCTATGGTGGTGGATTAATATTAAAGTGTGAAATCATATAGTAAGCTGTGCTCACAAACGACAAATGAAACGGTGAACTAAGTTTATGGTTTAACACTGTCGGATGCCACGGGATAAAAGCGCTGAGTTAAACATAGTATATGGTTGATATGTGCATAGTTTCCATTGCACTGAATGTAATATTTGGTGCGGTTCTAAACAATATTGTATATGGCTATAACAATGCAAAATGTAATTTAATACATTGTTATGTTTGCCATTAAAGTTAGTCACCCACACTATATATACATGTAATGTAATGCCATGAAGGGTGGAGAGGAGTTGTGACATTTTGTAGAGCAGAGAAGAGTTTTAGTGCAGCTTTGGGGATTTTGGAGGCAAAACTTTGTAGGTTTATTTCGGGAGTTGTAAGAGTCTTTTTCTGAGTAGTTAGTTGCGTTGGATTTCTGAGATCGAGTAGAACACAACAGTACCAGCCAAGGATCTAGTTGATTTAGCTTTGATGTATTTTTTTGGATTTGAATTTCTAATATAGAGGCCTCCCCATTGAAGACGAAGGCTTGGAGATGTAGGCTTGAAGATAACTCTGTTAATAATCTCTTGTGTCACTTTTCTTCTCATGGTTTTCTGTTCTAATATGCTGCAAAATTTATTAACAACTATCCATGCTTATGTATTTAATGGTGTTTTTAAATCATGTAATAACACTTTCTAACAGTTAATAAATCACAATTTCAATTAAATATATTTTTGGGATCATTTGGTATCAGAGCAGGTTGTTGTTAATTGTGATTTGAAGTGTGCATGATCACCAAGAAAAAATCAAAGCTTGGTGAAGGATAACTTGTTGCAGGAGATCTAGAGGTTGGCTCTAGGAGAAGGACAACTTGAGGACAAGAGATGGCTAAAGAAGGAAGCAGTGATTATCCATTTGGATCTGATGCAGGTTTCGTAGATGCTTTCATGACCTTGTGAGCCATGGTCGAAGAAATGGATCGAGAGTTTAAGACAACAAAGTCTAAAGATGAAGAAGGAAATACATCACAATCTGGAAAAGAAGATGAAGGCGATCAAAAAGACCCTATCACTTCTCTCTTGACTCCACCTAAAACTTTGAAACTGTCGTTGAAACTCGATGTTAAGTTTGAGTTACCCATGTACAATGGAGAAGTTGATGTCGATAATCTTGACAACTGGGTAAGGAAAATGGAGGTCTACTGTGGTGTGCAATAGATCACTGAAGATGAAGTCAAAATCAGACTTGCATCGCTTCGTTTTGCAGGCACAACATTGATCTGGTGGCAGAGTAAGTTACCGAAAGGAACTTAGCATATCGGTAAGATTTTTCCATCATGGTTTGATTTTATTACTGCACTTAGAAAATAATTTTATCTATTGGGATATAAGGAAAAATCTTTAACAGAATGGCAAGGACTAAAAGTAAGGAAAGGTCATTCAGTGCAGGAATATACAAATGAGTTTTGTAAGAAGGCATTGATGCTAGATATTCCTTTGTATACTCAAGAAAATCTAATGAAAGACATAGGAGGATTACCTGAGTATGTTCGCAATACTATATTTATGTTCAGTCCTACTAACTTGGATGAAGTGGTAGTACAAGATACTTACATTGAAGCAGGTAATTTTGGAGTTGGGGTATCATCAGAATTGACAGCCAGAATGGAAAGCAAGGGAAAAGGGAAAGTGAAGAAAGTAAACTTCGGCAAGAAGGAGGTTAAAACAAGCAGCTTATGCTAGGAAAGGTGTTGTTGTACAATCTAAAGAACTTAAGCAAGGGATCATTAAAGCTAATTACAAACAGATAACTTTGCTTAAGGAATCCAAAATTGTACATCAACAAGACTTGTAGCGTGATAAGTTCATTTTTGTTTCAGCTATGAAAGGAAAGTAGGGTATGGTTTTAGCTATGTCAATACTTTTAATGTTGTTAATGGGTTTATTATTGTTTAGTGGTGTCTGGATATTAACAACAAATATGAATGTAGATGTGGGTGGAAAAGGACTTGATATATTCTGTAGTTTGTGTGTTTTGTTGATGATTTCATGGATGAGTAAAGTGTACAGGTTCATAACAGAGTGGAAAGATATCGGACAAATAGGAAAATGGAACCCACATTGGTCTTATGGAACTTTAGGCTTTTGGTGGTCCAAAAGGTCTAAGAGGGGAGGAAATGATCCGAAATTGATCAATGGATGATCAAGGATCTAGAAAAAGCCTAAAATTCAAAGTTACTATATTCAAGTGGAAGCAACACCATTGCGTAGATCTCGCTGAAACGACTCCAATGCAACTTGAACAGGTGCATTTGACCTCTGAATGAACGAGGAATTGCTTGTGGAAGTTTGAGACGAAACAATGTTTTACTGCTCGACACATGGCAAACATACACGTTTAACTCAGTGGTAGATCTCTAGCTTTGTTATAGTGGTAATATCTCAAGTTTGGTTGCAAGGTGAAATAATAGGTTAAAAGGTGATTTTTACATGGTGATGGCATGTATCTATTAAAATGTCATTTTTAAAAACAAAAACCATATATTAAAATGCACACATAACATATATTAAACATGTAGTGTGCATTTGATTTATAAAACAATGGAAATGGGCATATGTTATAAACCATGTCAATGACATATGTTATGAAGCTATGGTGGTGGATTAATATTAAAGTGTGAAATCATATGGTAAGCGATGCTCACAAACAACAAATGTAGCGGTTAAATAAATTTATGGTTTAACACCATCGGATGCCATGGGATGCGTCGTTCCACTGTGTTCACACTTGCCACACAGTTCCACCACTCCACCATGTTCACATACTATATTTGATGTGGATGTAACGTTCTTTACACACGCTCTAATGTGATTCCATCACCACCGAGAATGTTATACTACATTTAATACATAGTTCAACGATAATGCCACGGTCCGCAGCTCTATCGACCGCCCGTAATATGCGATTTGTTATGTAATGTTTTGTGCACATGTCAATAGGTTATGTTGCTATGCTATGTTTAAGACGTAGTTCCACCATAACCGCAATAGTTCCACCACTCCACCATTCACATACGATTGGTTTTGGTTTTAACTATATACTAAGTTTGGGGAAACCATATAAATGTGCCGGAGTTGAAACATAGTATATGGTTGATATGTGCATAGTTTCCATTGCACTGAATGTAATATATGGTGTGGTTCTAAACAATATTGTATATGGTTATAAAAATGAGAAATGTGATTTAATGCATTGCTATGTTTTCCATTAAGGTTAGTCATAAACACTATATATACATGTAATGTAATGCCATGAAGCGTAGAGAGGAGTTGAGAAATGTTGTGCAACAGAGAAGAGTTTTAGTGTAGCTTTGGGGATTTGGAGGCAGAACTTTGTTGGTTTATTCTAGGAGTTGTAAGAGATCTTTTTCTGAGCCGTATGTTGCGTCGGATTTCTAAGGTTGAGCAGAACACAACTAGACCAGCCAGGGATCTTGTTGATGTAGCTTTGATGTATTTTTTGGCTTTGAATTTCTAATATAAAGGCCTCCCCATTCAAGACCAGGGCCCGAAGATGTATGCTTGAAGATATCCAAACTCCGTTAATAATCTCTTGCATCACTTTTCTTCTCATGGTTTGATATTCTAATATGCTACAAAATTTCTTAACAATTCTTCATGCTTATGTATTTAATGGTGTTTTTAAATCATGAATTAACACTTTCTAACAATGAATAAATCACAATTTCAATTAAATATCTTTTTGGTACCCTTGTAACATAGTTCAGAGGTGTGTATCCGCCACATCTCTTCTCAGAGATAAGCTACCATCGCCCGAGCTATCTTATTTCCATTCTGTTTGTAAGCATAGTTCAATATTTTTCTATTAATGAAATGAAGTGTTTTTATGCTACATCTCTATTTTTATGATTATATATGTAAGTTTTTGCATTCTGGTTTAAGTTCTGATCACCACTTCAACCCATTCAACAATGATTCCACCTCACGGTCGAACATCAGAAACCATCGCCATATTGGTCTCTACCCAAGCCTCCCAGGGCTCTAGAGCATTTGTTCATGCCAAGGCTCCAGGACTAGTAACTCAACCCACAGCTAATATAGGGTTTCCAAAGTGCTATTTCCAACCAAGGCTTCTAGGACTAGTAACTCAACCCACCAAGGGATTCTAGAGTGTTTTTCCAACCAAGGCTTCCAGGACTAGTAACTCAACCCCCAAGCTGTTACTGGGCTTCTAGAGTGTTTATCTAACCATAGCTTCCAGGAATTAGTAACTCAACCCAAGCTAAAGGAAACATGAGGACCAACTAGAAAAGTAAAGAAATAAACCCACAACACTATGGCTATCCAAGAAATGGCAAGGTTAGGAAACTCCACTGTCAATCTAGGCAAACCTCCATGCCAATGATAAATCATGACCAATAAACCACATGCATATGCCATGCATGCCAAAACTAGTGAGGAAAACATACATGCAACTCAGTACTTGCAAGCAAAACCCAATGTAGTTGCTAATTTCAATTTCGTCTTGTACTTTCCTTCTCTTCCTTTGCCTTCTTTCTCCAAAACTCTAAGTATGCCACACTCCTCCAAGAGTGCTCCAAAAATATTGTATGTGTCCAAGAGTATGAGAGAAAGAGAACAGAGAGAGAGCTCCAAAATTGAACTGACAAAAGTCTGAGAACTGATCCTAGGAAGCCTTTTTATTAATGAGGCCTCTATTTTCTTCATTTTCCATTATTTTCATAAATAAATGTGCCAAAATACCATTTTTCCTTTCCAAAGAATTTGTCATTTCCTTTTCGAATTTCCTTAGCCATTAACAAATCACCAGTTATCCCCATCACTATGCTTTTTCCCAACATTCAGCTTGGAATAAACATCCCAACAACTGTGGTTATTATTTTTCCTTTATTAACTTTTATTACATGGAATTTTCCCCAGGGTTGTTATAGAACCGTCCCCCTTGGGGGAACACCATCCTCGATATTCAACAACACCTATAGCCAACAAGGCTTCTGTAAGAAAAACATACTACCCATGGAGCTTTATAAATTAGCTCATTGCAGTATTTACAATGATCATCCTGTTGAGAAGCAAACCAACATGACAACATAATAAGTAGAACATCATAATGACATGAAAACCATACCGCTTATTGAATATTTATAACATATCTCGTGGTGGTATTTACATCTATATACATATGTACATATACCAAACATCACGAAAACATGTACCAAAACATCCGCTCAACCAATTAATAAGCAAGGGTACATAGCCCACGTCTAATCCACCATCTCCCATGTAGATTCATTGGGCCAAAATTTCTTCCATTGCACTTTAACCTACTTGATTGCTCATTTCCAGAGCATGAGCACCTTTCTCTACAATATACACTATCGTTCCTACTGGAACTATCCTTCTGGCTCCACCTGTAATACAGACTAGTCAATCATATGATTAACATCTTTAACATACTTCTAAAGCAATGACACATGGAAAACATCATGGAATTTCATTATCAAAGGCAGTGCAAGTTGATAGGCTACTGGCCCAATCCTCTGAATATCCCTGAAAGGTCTAAAAAACCGGGCTGCCAACTTTTCACATTATCCAATCTGCAAGGATCTCTTCTTTGGTTTGATGCGCAAGTACACCTATTTCCCAACATGGAACTCCTTGAACAACCTATTTTGATCTGCGTAGTTCTTCTGTCTATCCTGTTCTAATTTCAAATTCTTCTTGATTACCTGCATTCCTCACTCCATGTATTCCAACATGTCTGGTCTAATCAACACCCTGTTCACCAGATCACTCCAACTGATGGGAGTATTAAAACTATTCCCATACAACGCCTCAAACAGGCTCATCCTTAGTGACTCATAGTACCCATTGTTGTAAGCACACTCTGCCAGTGGAAGTTACTCTTTCCACTTCCACTTTTGATGCATCACATACATCCTCAACATGTCCTCCAATATCCTGTTGACCCTCTTTGTCTGCCCATCTATCTATGGATGATAAGATGTACTGAAGGCTAACTCTGTAGCCAAACCCTCAAATAACTCCTTCTAAAACTTGGAAGTGAACTTCACATCCCTATCTGACACAATATTATTCGAAACTCCATGCAATCTGACCACGTCCTTGATGAAGATGTGTGTTACATCACTCGCTGAGAATGTAGACTTCACTGTAATGAAGTGTGTTTCCTTTATCAACCTGCCCACCACTACCATGATGGAATCACGTTGTCTCACTGTCCTCGGCAAACCTCTTATAAATTCCATGGAAATGACCTCCCATTTCCACTCTGGAATCAGAATCAGCTATAGAAGCCCACATGGATGCTTACACTCTACCTTCATCTGCTGAAAATCCAAGCACCTAGCCAAAAACTCTGCTACATATCACTTCAAATTCGGCCAATAATATAATTTCGGCACTGTTGTTAGCATCTTCTGATATCTTGGGTGACCTAAATATGGTTTCGAATGAAACTCCCTCAATCTCGCCTTCTTGAGCTCACTACTATCTGGCACATATATCATGTCTCTAAACCTGTACTTGTACCACTAGCTGAACTCTGCTGCAACTTGTGCACAATCTCCATATACCTGACATCCTATTGACCTGCTTGCAAGATCCTATCTTGTAAATCCATCCCGTAGGGGCTCATACCTGCTATGTGATTTACATGTATCCTCCTGTTAGGAGCATTTTCGATCTTGTTGTCTTTATCTTTGATATACCTGATCTCAAAATCAAACTCATTGATCGTGGCCAGCGACTGAGCCTACCTGCAATCAAATTCGGTTGGTTAAATTGATACCACAAACCACTATGATCACTCATCAATACAAACCTCCTACCAAGAAGATATTGCCTCCACATGTTCAATGCATGTATGACCACTCCCAACTTAAGATATGTAGCGGGTAGTTCTTCTCATGCTATTTTAGTTTCTGTGACTCATAGCATACCACCTGTCCATCCTGCATAAGGACTCCCTCAATTCCTCTCTTACAAGCATATGTACATATTGCAAACTCTTTGTCCACATTGGCAATATTTAACACTCATGCATGTGTCAACAACTGCTTGAGTTGCTAAAAAATGGATGCACACTCCTCTATCTATTCAAAC
>APFE030967207.1:0-11598 GCA_000404065.3 Pinus taeda
CACTCCAAAGTTGCTGCAAAGGTGCGCGGACATGAGAGCCAGGGGGCGCGGACATGAGAGCTAACTTTGCCAGAATTGACTTTTTTTGGTCAAAAAACACTGTTTTGACTATGGTTGATTATTTTTACTTGTAGATGATGGATAAATGTAATATTTTCATGGCACTTTGATAGATTTTACCTCTCTTTACTCTTCTAGAAGCTTCCTTGATGTAAAAGTGAAAAATTAATGCATGAATTAGTTAGCTAAGTAATAGAGGCAAGTTGTTGAGATGCCTATTATCTAGTGCTTAGTTTGGAATTAGTTCAAACTGCTCCTAGAAGAATGAGCTCGACCCCTAGAGGCAAGGGAAGAGGTTAGCTTGCCTATATTATGTGTTTTCTTAGTCATTTTGAGAGGTTGGAAGGTTGGACTCTTGTGGGAGAAAGTTTCATTGTATATTGTACATCTATCTTTGCAATTTCAAGAGGAAGAAGGCCAGGGTTTTGCAAACATCCTTGTGGATTCTTGTGGATTGTAGTGTTGATGGTGTGTTCTCTACATGTTCTTGTAAGTTTGTTTATGTATTCTACATCTCTCTTTTGCTTCTATTTGGACAGATGAAGTGGTAAAATTTGAATACATGCTTTGACATGCTCAGCTTTTTAGTTTGTTCAAAATTTATGTTTTCTGCTATCTAGAGAGGATTCAAATGGTTGTTTGCCCTCTTTAGCTCCTTCTCTATCATCCCTGATCATCCATCTCATATTAAGGCATCAGCGCTCACTCCTACCTTGCCCCAAAGATCCCCCTGCAAAAACTGTGCTCAATCCCCGCACCCTGAATTGCATTCTCTCCAATTGCCACCAAAAAACCAAAAATTTTTAAAGCAACCCTCTTTATCAATTTACTAGACTAAAATCTTTATTCCTAATTGGTCAGCTTAGCATATTGAAAGATCTAACGAAATCTGACCCGAGAGAGCCTTCTCATACCTCGTAGGGCTAGCTACGAGGTGAAATGGTTTGATGTAGCCTTGAGAGTTTGTCTATCTCAGGCTAGGTGAATTCCAAGCGCTAACAAGTTGTAAGGCAGATAATGAGAGGTTGATTGAATCACAGGAAAGGCCTACGAAAGCTCAAAAAAAGTAAGCTAAGGTTAATGCAATTATCCTTCAAAGCCTTTCAGATTTACAAAAGTAGGGACAACTAGGGACTAGTCATGGAGATAGACAGGAAGAAAGGACTACTGGGGTAGATGGAAGCAGGTCTCAGAAAAGGTACATGATAGACATGGATTATATAGTAAAGAGTGGCATGACCTTGGACACACTTGACAAGAAGGATAGTAAGCATGGATTTTATTCTAGCTTTACTTCTAGGAGACATCATCGCCATCATCACTAGCATCATTATGGGAGGAGTGAATTGGGTATTTTCCATAGGAATTCAAGAAATCCAAGCCTCCTACCTTTGACAGTGAGATGACCAAATCAGAAGATGTAGAAGCATGGATGCTTGGGATGAAGAAATTTTGCAGGCTTCATGATTACTTAGATAATATGAAAACTAAGATAACCACCTTTAATCTCAAAGGAAAAACAAATATCTGGTGGGAAGATGTCAAGCATGTCAGGGGCATCAAGGTAGAGGGGTTAAATTGGGAAGAATTTGAAAGACTCTTTGGAAATAAGTACTTGTCTGAGAGGTATTATAATGGACAGGCTAATAAATTATATGAGCTCAGGATGGGTTCCATGTAATATGAGTAATATACAACCAAATTTCTAGAGTTCTTGAGATATGTGCCATATCTTAAGGATGAGAAAGCAATGATTCAAAAGCTCGTCAATGGATTTCCATTAGAATTAAAGGACCGAATTGAGTTCGATGAGCCTTCGTCATTGGAGGAAGCCATCAGGAAGCTAAATAATTGCTATGAGCAGTCAAAGCAGAAGCCTGAGTTCAAGCGTGACTGGAAGGGCAGCTAGAAGACTAAAGGAAATTTGCTTGAGAAGCGAGGAAGATCTCAAGATCTCAAGATGAAAGTGGGAAGGAAAATGGCCCCTTATAAGAAGTTCAATACAACTGTGAAAGGGTGTGGGCCTTAGCCTATGGAGCAGCGGAATAAGTGCAATGGTAGAGAACCATTGAGGTGTTGGACCTATGGTGGAGATCATTGCAGGAGGGATTGTCCATCGTATCAGGGTGCTAGGCTTAAGATCTACAATGCTTAGGAGGTGTAACCAGTCACAGATGTAGGTCAGAGCATTCCTTGGATCTATGTAGTAGTTGATAATAAGTAGGCAGATCACCAAGAATCCATCATCAAGATGGAAGGTGGAACCAAAGGGAGAGTTCCAGCCAGAGCCTCAATGCATCTTGTAGCAGAATAAGGTCATGCTCCGAATCTAAGCAATAGACCAAGTTAAAGTGCAATGGAAGCACTTTTGGGTCGAGGAAGCTACATGAGAGATGGTTGATCAGATGGAGGCATAATAGATGGTTTCCAATTATAGTTGAATTCTTAAAGGGAATTGAAATCCCTTAAGAGATGATACGTGCATGTGTTCAGTTGCATGATAGTGTGATTGGTACAACAGGGCAAGGTAACTGGTATATTGTTATATTTATTAGTGCACTAACAATTGTGTGTTTATAGATCGCTCTGCTTGCTGAAGGAGCTACGCAGCCCTAGCCAGCAAATGCAGCAAGAAGCTCGCAGCTGCACACAACTGCCCCTGAACGGCCTCCTGCTGCTGGGGTTTGAGCACCACAGATGCATCAAAGGACGAAGAGCTTCTTTCAGATCAACAACAAGAAAATGAAGGAACAACAAAAGCTTTCACCTCTCTCATTTATGCAATGGGCCCGCCAAAGAATAGACCATCAGCCACTAAGTTTGTTAAAATATTAGAAGACATTCTTGAAATCTCACTCCCTCCTGCCCTTCCCCGTAGAGCAGCACTTTCTCTGGCGGAGCATGGATTAGTGGGGTAGTTCATTGGGTTATGGCCATCGCCCAAAACTGTGCAAAAATGGGTAGAAAGGAATTGGGTGACATTAATATATGGGAAAATCTCAATTAGGTTTTGTGGAAGAGGTTACTACACCTTTCACTTTGAAACCAAGGAGGATTGAGATCTGATATTTAGGAATGGACCTTATTTTATGGATACAAGGGGATTGTATCTAAACAAATGGATGCTAGATTTCGATACAGAAATGGATGTACCCAATTTCGTCCCTATTTGGGTCAAACTGCCACATCTTCCCCTTCACTGTTGGGGGGATGATTCGGTTAAAGACATAGGAAATGCAGTTGGGATATATCTAGACAAGTGCGAGCCAAAGGAAAATATGCATGCATGCGCCAAAATCTGTGCAGAAGTGGATCTTGGGAAAGGGCTACCAGAAGCCATCAAAATCAAAGTGGACCAGTGGACGCTCATACAACAATTGGATTATGAACAAATCCCCTTCAAATGCAAGGTATGTCACGAATATGGTCATTTTGCAAATAGATGTACAAAAAAAAAAGAAAATGAAAATGAAAAGAGTGAAGATCTAGAAAACAAATGGGAACAGGTTAAAAGAAAGAAGACAATCCACAAACAACCAAATCTATCTTCCTCGCAGCCCTTCACATCCTCTGATCTCCACCCTCCATCACCAAAAGAAGATAATAATCCTCTTGCTAGCCTTAACCCTTTTGAGCCTCTGGATCCTTCAGCCCCCCCATCCCCTGGACCAAGATCCAGATCCAGACCCAGATCCCCACAACATGCCCCCAACTCCCCTGCATCCCACACTCATACCCCTCCTCCCCCCCAGTAGACAGAATCCTAACTAGAAAGCAGTCAAAGGAAGCACCCCCAAATGTAGAATGTAAAAAAAAAGCAGGGTGAAAGACAAACAAAGAACTTAGGGATGAAGCAACAGCAAAGGAAATGGCATTAAGAACACAACAACCTATGGAAACCTTCTTAGGAAGGAGCACATGAAACAACGAAAAAATCCAACAAAGAAGGAAAGGTGCCATGCACCACCCAACAAGCAAATAATTATAGTGGTCTCCTGGAATTGCATAGGAATGGGATCATTCGTCAAAGAAAATGCCACAAGAGACATTCTGGCAAAAGAAAACCCAGACATCCTTATGATTCAGGAGACAAAAACAAACAGCCAAGAAAAAAAATAAAAATTAATAAATAATTTATGAAGGGGAAGCAATACAGGGAACAGGAGTGTGAGGAGGTATTTGCACAATATGGAAAAAAGAAACCTGGGAATTAATAAAATACAAAAAAGATCAGCATTGGATCCAAACAGACCTAATGCACATCAGTATAAAAGAGAAGTACAGTGTCATAAATATATACGCCCCAAATCACTACAAGGAAAAAGAGCAATGCTAGGCCACCATAAAAGAAGCACTAAAAGAAATGCAAGCTGGAAAAATAATACTAGGAGGAAATTTAAATTTGGTAAGAAGTATAGAAGAAAAGTTTGGAGGAACATACCAAAAAGATCCATCTAGGGATATTCTAGAAGAAATAATGGAACAACACAACTTAATAGACATCCCGCCAAGCAATGAGAAATACACTTCGAGCAATAAAAGAGCGGGAAAAAGCAACATAAAAGAAAGGTTGGATAGAATTTTGATACAAGAAAACATAGCAGCAATGCACAACTCCATAAAATAAAAAATTTTACACTCTACAGCATCTGACCATAAACCGGTGACAATAGTGATGGGAAAAATGGAAAACCAGGGACAACTCCCATTTAGATACAACTCAATTTGGGACAACAACATAGAAATCACCGAATTAGTCAAGGAAGCATGGGAGCCAAGAGTAACATGATCACCACAGTATATTTGGGAAACCAAATTAAAAACCGCAAGAGCCAAATTAAAGGAATGGGCAAGAGCAAAAAAAATAAAAAATAAAAAATAAAAAATGGACAACATGCAAATTGAAAAAGAAAGCAAAGAAGAAGGCAAACAAGATTATCTAAGAGAAAAGGAAATATTTTGGGAAATATATAGGGAAAACAGGAAAGAAGAAGAAGACGCAAGATTGAAATCTAGAAGTTTGTGGCTCAATGCAGGGGACAAAAAAACATATTTTTCCACAACACAATGGAGATAAGGAAAGCAAGAAACCAAATAGAAAAAATACAAGTCGACAGCCAAGAGGTCAAAGGTGCGGAGGAACTAAAAAAAGCAGCCCATCAGCACTTTAAAAACCTACTTTCAGCTAATAAAGAAATGGCTGAAAGTGAAGATTTATTAAAGCGCAAAAAAAACTTTAAAAAGATCAAAATGTAGCAATGTGAAAGGATCCCACAGAAAAAGAGGTAGTGGCGGCCATATGGAGCCTGCATCCAAACAAAGCCCCAGGGCCAGATGGTTTCACAATAGCATTCTACAAATTTCATTGGTATACCATCAGAAAGGATTTCTTAAGAATGGTGAAGAATGTCTTAAAAAAAAAAATAAGAGGCAACACAAAATCTTCTTATCTTGCTCTAATACTGAAGGAAGCAAACCCCTCAACTTTCAACAGGTTTCGCCCTATCTCTCTTTGCAATTCATCTTATAAGATAATAACAAAAATAATTGCAAATAGAATCAAGGAAGTGCTTCCAATAATCATATCTGAAAGTCAAGGAGGATTCGTGCCCAATAGGAAAATCATAGATAATGTAATTATTGTACAAGAAGTTGTACACTCTAGTATGATAAGGCAAGAAAAAGGCCTCATAATCAAACTAGATATGGCAAATGCATTTGACAGGGTCAGTCATCCATATCTAATGGCCATCCTCCAGAAACTTGGGTTCTCAAGAGAAATAATGGAAGTTATACAGACATGCATTTCTACTCTGTGGATTGCCTCCCTCATAAATGGAAGGCCCAGTGACTTCTTTCAAAGCACAAGAGGCCTAAGGCAAGGTTGTCCTCTCTCTCCCTTCCTTTATATTATAACGGCGAAAATATTAAGCAGGGCTCTGGAAAAATAAAGAAAGGAAAGAAATATCACAGGGATCATAATAACAAAAGGAGTAAGAACAATAAATGACTCACTCTTTGCTGATGACAAATTGTTGCTGGGAGGGGCATCAACAATAATAGCAAGTAGGTTCAAAAAATTTCTAGATGTTTTTTTACAGGTTTCAGGTGGCTATTAAACAATACAAAAAGTAGGATATATGGATGGAATACCCCTCCTAGAACTATGCAAAGGATCTCACAAATCTTAGACATCCCTGTATAGGAAAAATGGACACATTTCTTTTACCTGGGACTTCCAATCTCAAAAGAGAACATGAAGTTAGAAATATGGACTAAACAAATTGAAAAAATAAAAAACAAAATACAAAGCTGGGGTATGATGTGGCTTAATATGGCAGGAAGGGTAATACTAATCAAAGCACTCCTTGCAGCACTACCTATCTACCAATATGCAATAATCATGGCACCAGCAAGTGCCCACAAACAAATGGAGTTAATTTGAAGAAGATTTTTGTGGTAGGGAGGGAAGCAAGAAAACAAAAAATTTAGCTTGGTCAGGTGGGAGAAAGTAGTACTACCTTATGAACAAGGAGGCCTATCAATACGGATACCTGGGCTTATGAATGCAACACTGGGAATGAAAATAGTATGGAGAGTAATTACAAGAAAAGAGAGCTGGTGGAAAAAGACTCTTATATCAAAATAGATGGATGGTACCAGGAAAAGACTGCTTAATGGAAATATCCCAATAAGACAGTGCACCCAAGTTTGGAAGCTGGTTAAAAAAACAATTCCATTAATGAATAGATACATCTCTAAAATCCCAAGCAATGGAAAAACAATTTCAATTTGCGAGGACAGAATCATGGGAAAGTAACCACTACAGACTCATCCAGAAATTGAAGAATACAAGAGTGGATGAAAGGCAAAGGTTTAAATACTTTACACTCAATCTCTCAATGGAACCAAAAGGAGTGGAAAGACTGGGAAATCTCAGCAATTCCAGCAGATCTGGAAGGGCAATGGAGCAAAATCAGGCACCTCCTAAACGGGGTAGCACCAATCCACCATGATGAGGAAGATGATTATCTCTGGGACCCAAGCGGTGGACATTACATAGTTAGGACTAGATATAAAATCCTTCAAGAAAAACCAAATCAACAAGATTGGGATTCTTGGAAAATAGCTTGGAAGTCAGCAAGTCTGCCTAAGATCAAAATGTTCATCTGGACTCTTTTAAAAGGGAGAATATTGACTAGTGAAAACTTAAAAGAAAAAAAAGTCTTTCAAGGCCCAACACAATGGCCATTATCCATGCACGCTGAAGAAAATATACAACATTTATTCCAAGAATGCACTTTTGCCAAAGAATGTTCACAACAACTGATAAGTCCATTGGAAATAACAATAAATTTTGAAAATCCCTTGTCAGATTTTCTTCAGACCTTTGAGAAGGCCTACCCATACAAAACAAAGAAGAAAGTCACAATTCAGAGAATATGGAAGTGCATTCCAATGGTCCTATGTTGGCAAATCTGGTTGACACGAAACAAGTGCATTTTCAAAAATCAAATTCCAAGGATAGGGAAGACCCTCTAGAAAACGTGGGGATTAACTTCTGAAATCCTCAACGTCAAAGGAACAACACCAACAAATTATAACACTCTTCAATAGGAAGAGCGAGATTGGCTCAGCAAAGCCATAATAAATAATAATGGATAAAAAGGATAGAGGAAGATAAACTCAGGAAATATATTGAAAATAAAAATGAGTGAAGAGAAACTGACAAACTGGAGGAAAAATCAGAATAGATACTGTCTATACTTTGATGGAGCCTCAAAACATAATTCGGGAAAGGCAGGGCAGGGGGAATAATCCTTGATTAGGATGGGAAAGAAAATGTCACTTATGAATGGGGATTGGGACAAATCTCAAATAATAAGGCAGAAGCATACAACTTGATGGGAACAAGAATAATAATAAAAAGAGAAATTCAAAATCCTATCATAATAGGGGACTCAGCCATAATAATAGAGGAAAAGGCAAGAAACAAAAATCCAAGCAATGAGTTCATGAACAAAATTTTGAGAAGAATCAGGAAGAACTTGGAAGGCTTTGGCGATGTAATCTTCAGACATGTCTTGAGAATTCAAAATCAACAGGCTGATTATTTTACAAACCAAGCAGTGGAAAAAAATGAAGGGCATGTTCGTGAAAACCAGGAGGAATATCACAACTTTGTTCCTTAATAATAAGCAAAAATCACAAGTATAAAGCTCATCAAAACCAAGGGAAAAATCACAATGATAAAAACAATAAATCAAAAAACAACAGTAAAAAAACAACAAAGGACATATCAATGCAGTAACAGCTAGGAAATCACGAGAATGCAAAGGAAAAAACTTGAAACTTCAGACTCTCGTATGAGCAACAACAGGAAGGACGATTGCAATCCTGGTCATAAGAACCATGTTGCAATCTATCATCGAAGGCATGTACCGAGCTGCGTTAAATCACTACAAGAATAGAGGGTGCATTCACAAAAATCGCAGCAACAATCTCAGTGAAGAAATCTTCATTTTCCATGTGAGTATAGTGTTCCTTTAGTTTCAAAGCCCCTCCCTGTCTTCTCTAACAGCCCTTAGTGTTCCCTTTGTTCAGTGCTCAGACTTCATCTTAAGCCCCCACCTTTCTTCTTACCCAGCTCGCTCACCTCGTATCCCTCCATTCCCTCCACTCCCTCCACTCCCTCCACTTAGCGATCCATTGCAGCGCAAAGCCCATCAGAGCATCCACGCCCTCCATCTACCCCTCCCATTATCTTAGCCCTCCTCCCTGGCTGTTATAACCAGATTTTGGTGTTCCCTTCAATTATGTCGTTCACAGGGACTTCAACTCTATCGGATTTCACAGGAAAAACCCGATCGAGTGCTTAAACCGAACTTCAAAAAATCATTCACCTGCAACTATAATTATCGACGGGTTCGCACTACCAAGCCATTTTCGCTGCACTACTCCTTCCTTTCTCTGACCTCCGATCAAATCATGACCGTTGATCTGATGCTCGATCCGACGGTGGTCGCTTTTCCTGATCAATCAAACATGCACGACAATCCTCCACTGTCGATCTGTACTCAATGGATTTGACGGTTCACATCGATTTCGGGTCGATATCAAGCACAAAGATTACCTGCCCGAAAAGCGGTTTTCTCTCTCTCCTCTGCTTCTACGTGTCGCTCAACTAGTGGAATCAGGCGACCTCTCCCCTTTACCACTTATGGTTTCTACCCTGCCTGAAATACCACTTCCGCATATAAATCCACTTTTACTTTTGATTAACGTTCAAACTTGTTCGCGCCCGATGACCATAGATTTCAACCATCGACGACTGCGACGCCTCCTCCAAATTCCTCTTCCACCAATGCTTATGGTTAATATCCACCGTTCATCCCTTTATTCCAATTTATGTGATTTAATCTTAGCTACTATTAATCTGACAATCTCGTCTGTTGATCTCCGATATCCAACAGTTCGTGTGTATGACAAAAGGAAAGCGCTTAACATCAACAGAAGAAGAAGTATCTCAGGCAAAACAAAATCAAGGAAGCACAACAAATCAAGGAGCAGAAAGCAGAGCCAAAGGAAGAACAAGCAAACAAATCAAATGGAACTGAACTCAGTAGCAATCAATCTACAAGCCATGAAAATCTGTCAGAGAATCCATGACATGTAAATTTCTCTTTCTAGTAGGTCAGTTTGTTGGGCAGTATACTAGAATACTCATAAAAATACATGAAGTTTTGAACAGAAGCTTAGTAGAAGAGACTGCGTTCCTATCTCATGGCTTAGTTGTTTATCATGTTACAGTCGATTGTAATAGGAGCTTGCTCCATCAAAGCTTTTGGTAATATATCAACTACCCAACCTTGTTAAAAAAAAAAAAATTGTGTGTTTATGGTAATGTGATGCATGAAATCACATGGCAAAAGAGACTGCCATGAAATATTGAAGAAGGCTAGGGATGAGCTTTTATTTATGAGCCCTTGGAATCATTGGGAACCCATGGGGATTGAGTTTTGGTGTTTGTTGAAAGGTTTGTGCTTTTTCTGTTTCATGATTTACCTATGCTTGATTTGCAATTTTGATTGTGATTGGTGCATGGTCATGCCATTTTGTTTGTGGTGTTGTATTGCTATTTTATTTACCATGTTTTTTCTTCATCTTTTCTTCTTGTTCTTGCCTTTTATGTTTTGAGGGTCTTGGTAATTGGTTGGGGAAAGAGGAAAGCTAATGGAGCTTGGGGAGAGATGAGCGACACCCAACAGGCAATATAAGACCCGAATGAAACCTGATGCATGAATAGAGGGCAACTAAAGGCAATAATATGACAAACAGTTGGGTTGGTTGGGTCCATAGGGATAAATGGACAGTGATAGGATTAACCATGAGAAAAGTAATTAGGAAAGGTGAATTAAATGGGCTTGAGGTATCAGATGCCTTGGCTAAGCTTGGAACTGTTGTTCCATATGTTGTGCATGCTTTGTAGGATAAAGGAAGTACTGTTAACCTTGACCTTATGAACACTTGTAATGATGTGGTGTGGTGATCATGATATATATGAATGTCATTATCTGACTGGGTCGTTAGGCATCATTCTTGTGGAAGAATGATTGTTTTATGCAGGTGAATGGCATGTAAAGGTTCCTTGTTTTATGAGGAATCAAGTTAGTAGAGTAACCCTAAAATATCTATGATTTTAGTATCATGTGGATATGATTTTGATATTATGTGCTTATAACTATGCCCATGTTTATGCTATGAACAAGGAATGTTGAAAGACACAACAATAAAAGGAAAGCAATGTGATATGTAACATGATGGAACACGCATGGATAAGTGGAAAGAGCCACATATCGTGGATTTGGATTGTATATGCACGTAGTAAGGTGTGGGGAAGACACTAGAGGCAAGAATGTCTGGTAGAGACCATGTGGTCTCTGGATGTGCAATACTATTGTTTTGTACATGTTGTGTTATGTACGTGTTGTATTATGCCATGTGTATTATGTATGTGTTGTGTTGTGACGTGTATTTGTTGTGTTGTATCATGTGTGTCAGACCAGGCAGTAACTCCTCAACCAAAATTGATTCGTATGTTTATTCCTTCAGGTTGGTCTTCATTATATACAGGAGGGAGACACTGTTCACTTCATCTCTCGATGACTATTCACATTATGTTCACCCAATCCTAATGATTAGGTGTCAACATTCCCCCCCTTAATCTGAAGGGATGTTGGTGAGTCCAAGCATCATTTTGAATCGTTCAAGTTTTTCTCTTCCAAGCACTTTGGTGAAGATGTCTGCAATTTTCTCATTAGTGGAACAATGACGGAGATGGATTGTTTTAGCCTCAACATGATGTCGAATAAGATGACATTTAGTATTGGTGTGCTTCGTTCAATCATGGAACTTTGGGTTCTTGGCCAACTTTATTGCAGAGGTATTGTCAATCATGAGTGGAGTTGATTGTACTTGTTTTACCTGCAAATCTTCAAGAATTTTCCTGAGCCACACAATTTCTTTTGTTGCTTCAAC